>JAKUCM010005327.1:0-16477 GCA_023374145.1 Lepidium sativum | reverse complement strand
TTTGTTAACTTACCTAATAGTTTTCAAAATTTCATTCCTACTATTGTATGTAGAGGTTTAAACTCTGATACTTTAAAATTTTCTAAAGTGACAACACCACTGGAATGCTCAATATTTTTTTTGATATTAAAGAATATTTTATTTTCTCGTATAAAGATAATGCTTATAACTAGTACAAATATTCAATATCTGTAGTCTTTTATAAAAACATCTCAAATCTTCCTCAAAATACACAACACATTAAAGTTTTCAGCCTCATCCTTGTTCATTATAGCTTAGATGATTTCTCTTTAAACTTCTACTATATTTACTATTAACGGCTGAGATATTTTACTATGAAATGGTAAAGAATTCTGTAGACATAAAAGAATCTCAGCCGAACTAGTATCAAAAATCAGAAATTTAAAGAGATTTATCTAGTAGGATGCACAAGAAAGACTTGTTTTTTGATAAATTTTGGTAGAATGAACAAGAGAATATCTGGTAGGATGCTAGTAATTTCGATAATTCTCATCATCTCCCGATGTGTTTTACGGAATATATCTCTTATGTCTATTAAATACATCAGAGATGTTGAAAATTGTTCAAATTACTATCAAACTTATCTCTATTATTTTATTTCCGGTTCATGAACTTGTTTTTTTATCTTTATAATATTGACATCAAGAATATCACATTGATATGAACATATGACCAAGAAAAAAAAAATGAATTACCGTTAGGAGTGACTCACAATTCACATCTAGGATTATTTTGTGTGTAGAAACTCCTTCAGTTTTCATTTGTGTTTCCATTTCTCAAAAAGTCTCCAAAGTTTTCATTTTTTTAAACTTTATTTTCTTCTAAATTTCCATCCAAAGTTTTTTAAACTTTATGTTTTGAAAGTTTAGATAATCGCATTAGAAAATTTTATTATGTAAATTATACTAATTATACAATTTTTGCATAATTGCATTAAAAACGCCAATAAGTAAAAGTAACCATGCAATTACCACTTGGAACCTCGATCATGCTGGTTTCTCAAAATAAGAAAAGTAATAAAATAGTGATGATCTTGGGCATGCTCGTATGTCAGAAAAAGGGTAGCTACCATGTGAATCACATGTAAAAAGGAGAGATTTGTATTACCTAAGAATTTCTGTTTTTCTTTTTGATGATATGTAATGGTTTCTCAGTTTGGTTTGTTTGGTTTCTAATTTTTTTTTGTTTTTAAAATCATAGAATCAATTGATATTTTCTAATATTTGGGTTGGTTTCGGTTCAGTTATTCTTGGTTCATGTTTCAAATTGATATTTGAAATTGGAACCAAAAAAGAATTAAAATAAATTTGATTTTCAATCGGTTCCGACTCCGGTTCCAATTTAGCCAAAAATACTTAAAATAACTATTTTGTTACAAAAGAGTGTACACAAAACCGAAGTGAAACCAAAAAATTTGTTTGGTTTGTTTACCTTCGGTTCTTTGATTCTAGTTTTTATGACCAACTAGTTTTTTTTTTTTTTTTTTTTTTTTTTTTTGGTCAACAGCAAATTATGTTGGGCACAACTGGCTGACCCAATAACCAAATTCCTACATAATGTATGCGGGGGGACTCGATCCCTGGTTGTGCAAATGAGTTGCCTTATGTGGACTTACCGCCTGCCACTAGGCTAATAAATTAGTTTTGGTTATACTTTTGGTTCTTGGGTAAGAACCGAACCGAACCAAAATCCAAAATTACTTAAATTATTGAAGCAATCGGTTTATTTTTGGGAATCAAACTGAAACCGAAACAAAATTTTTGGTTCAATTCGATTCGGTTTTTTGGTTCTAGTTTTCTTACCAGCCCTAATTTTTACAGTGGTCATAAGTTTAGTTTTTGTCTTTCATAAGGCGGCTATACTTCGACGTTAAGAGAGTCTTAGGTTTAGCTTTTGGTGGGTGGGCTTTGTGAAGTTATTGGTAAAAGCCCACTTCGCTGTCCTCAACGAAGCTCATCCTACTCTTTTTATTTGTCTTCTGTTCTATGTTCTGTTTGCTGAGACATTGTTGGGCCAAATCAATCTCAAATTTAGTGCATTTTGTAGATAGACTAATTCTACTGAAACCCACCTTCCAGTAAACTTTCATTTATGATCATGATAGTAATGAATTATGCATGTTGTTATTTTTATTATGTTTGTCACTATTGTTATTTTTAGTAGACGTCACAATTTAACTTTAAGAGTGAAGTGTAAAGTTGTAAAAGATGATTATTTGAAAGGCCTTTTCCAAGAAATCCAATAAACAGGTTTAGTAAAGGTTGATTAATGGTCTCTTAGTTAAAATGTGATCACAGTACCAAAAAACAGTAACTAGTGTTGAGTGAAAATGTGATCACAGTACCAAAAAACAGTAACTAGTGTTGAGTGAAAATGTGTCATAATCACCAAAATAAATTTAACTCGCCTTTATTCAAAACCCTTGTTTTGTTTTGTAACTATTTAGAGGTCTGAATTCTAAGAAAATGGTGAAAGAAGTGACTTTGGACCAACTTCTTTAAGGAAACATGTTTCTTAAACAAGTAATGCATTCAATTACGTTCTTCTCTCTCTTTTTAACAGATTAAACATAAATACATAACTTATGATTTGTCCACAGGATCTTTATCGTTTTAACAAAAGAATTGCATTGCATGGATTTTTATATTTATTTTAAACTAAGATTTATAGTTTTCTCTGACCAAAAGAAACTAAAATGTCTGACCAAAAGAGAAAGCCATTCTCTGAAGATCCTTGTTGAACACGTCAAAAGCTTGGGTCTGGTTCCAAGGAAAAGCATTATTGGAGTTAAAATCTGTCTCTAATTTCACATAAGTTAGGTTAGAGAAGCATGATTCGTTCAGAAACTCGTTGGACCATTTGATTTCTTCCGATCCGAGATTCTCGAGCTGGTTCATAATTCCACAGTTTGATTCCCAATTAGGCTCTGCAACTTTTACATGTTGTTCTTCAGATACTACAGTACTTGAAGTATTGTCTTGAGGAGGAGGAAGAAGACTCGTCGAGACAGAACTATCGTAATTGAATTGCGCAGGGATCATGGAAGAGAGTGAATTGTCGATTGAAACTGAGCTGGTGAAGGTAAAGTCAGATGGTTCCTTGGAAGACAAGACTTGATTGATTCCTGAGGAGAAATTTGTAGACTTGGAGAGAGCCAGAGGATTATGTGTATTAGGGTCAATGCCTTTTTGTCTCAGCTTCTTCTTAATGCAAGAATTCCAAAGATTCTTAATCTCGTTATCAGTTCTTCCTGGAAGTCTAGCAGCAATTTGGGACCATCTGATACAAAAAAAACCAGGAAATTTCAGAAATTATTTTGTTTTCAGAAACAGAACATCATTGTGTTTGTTTTTACCTGTTTCCAAGAACAGCATGAAGCTCAATGATGAGATTCTGTTCTTCTGTTGAGAAAGCTCCTCTTTTCAAATCAGGTCTTAAGTAATTAATCCACCTGAGTCTGCAACTCTTCCCACATCTCTCAAGACCTAATAGATTCAGACAAATCTGGTTCTGTAAGTAAGTCAAAGGAAGAAAAACAGATTTATAAGCTTTTGTTTCAGAGAGAGTTTTACCTGCAAGTTTGGGAACAGAACTCCAGCAACCATGGCCGTTTTTGGTGATATAATTGAGAAGTTTCTCATCTTCTTCAGGAGACCAGAGACCTTTTCTCAGTTTTTGTTTGTAACAACAAGTATGTCTTCCCATGTAACAATGTTGTGCAAAGGAACTAACAATGGAGAAAGAGAGAGAAATGAAGTAAGAGATGTGTAGAGAGAGAGTATTACATAAATAGAGGATACAGAACCGACGAAAATGAAAATAAAACGAAACAAAGTCGCTTTCATGAGAAGACTTTGTTGAATTTTATGTTTTCTTTTTTGATATTTAACTTTAAGAAGAAAAAGAGAGACAGTAGAATGTGGTGAGCTGGGACCGAAGACTTCTCAATGTTTAAATCATGAGACTTGTGTTTTCTTGACTATTATACAAACTAATCTTGTTTTCATAGTGCTTTGTTCAAAAGAGTTCAACTTGTGAAACTGTTTGTTTGTTTTGGTTTGGGGTTACTTGATTAGTTGTGAGAATTTGAGTTGATTTTCATCAAAATTATTAACACATGTAACTATGAGATTTATTAGTTTACATTATATTTAGACGAACCATCAACTTCCAATTCAAAACCAATTGAAAATGATTAAAGTAAACTGTTAATTTTTATGTTATTTATATTTTAATAGGTCTTTTTGAGATGTTGATAGGAAACAATACAAACCTAAAATCTGAGAGTTATCACAATTAGATGGATCAGTTATATTTGTTATATAGGTGAGAAACCATATTCGTGAGACAACTTTTAGTTTTGATGTCATATTAAGAATCATAATTTTTAATTTAAATTTAATTGTGAATGAGTAAAATGACCGATAAACCTTATATATTATATTTATATAACATAGAATTAGTTTCCACGATATTCATAATGACAAAATAAATATTCTATATATCTTTTGTCATCTATATTTTGTTATTAGATGTTTATGGATTTCTTCTTTATCTTAATTTAATCTTTGTCCTAGCCAAATACATTACTCTATTTGAAACCCGACAAAATAGAACAATTTTCCACATATTTCAATTTCTGACGTTCTATAACATGTAGTTTTTATCAATCAGAAATAAACTGGAAATGTCAATTTCGAACAGAAGAAAATCCTAGAAAATAAATAATTTGTCCATTCAAAATAATTGAGGCTTTTAACAAGCGAATTTCTTGTACAATGCGTTGTTCATGCAGGAACCAACAAGAAGAATGAAGTAGCTAGAAAAATTAATTTTGATTTAAATAAAATACCGACACGAAATATGCCATAATTAAAGCACAATTATAAATGTGCTACTTGGTTTCTCTTGTCTGATATCATATAATGAAGCTGTCGATATGATATATCTGCTTAAATTATTCAGCAAATGATTAAATTATTCAGCAAATAAGATTAAACTAATTCTAACAACGCGTTATGAGTAGATTAAATATTCTGCGACTTTAGGTATATATTAATTTGATTTAATCCAAAAACAGATAATCATCATCCTCCTCTCCAGTCATCATTGTAATAACAATCATTCGCCGTCAACCTTCTATTATATTAACAAGGTATCAAATTTTTCAGATTTTGAGGCATTGATTTTGATTGGATTAGGATGATGCTTGTAGAATGGAGCTAAATTTTTGCTTGAGGATTCTTAAGATGAGTTTTGTACTGTACCATATTAATAGTTTGTTGCTCAAAATTAAATGCATATGGTGATGGTAATAGAGATTCATATATATATATATATATATATATAATATTATACTCCAACAGCAAATGTGTTTGAAAATGCATTTGGAGTATATATTTTCAAGGTAGTGAATAATTTGGATTGTATCCTCTCCAATGGAGAGAATTGCTATACTAATCTTTTCTTGTTCAGAGAAGCCTTATTAAAATTTGATATGATCTTTGATATCGGTTAGTTATTTGATGTATTTAACAGTCTTTTATAGCTGCATAACTAGGAATGTTTTTCAAAAAAAATTTTAGAGGCAAAAATGCAATTCTGATCCTTATCCAAAAACTCCAGTATGTTTGAGTCATTACAAATAGATGCATTTTATCATTTAATTGCGTATGAAGTGGAACCTATGTTGAATGAAATCATATATTTGACAAAAAAGAAGAAGAATACTTTGGTTATTTTTTATCAATCAGATCGACAAGATCCAATTCATATCCCATGTTCATTTCTAAAACTTTTTAATTTTTATTTTTATATGAAATAAAGTGAATCTGAACTCCAGATAAGCAAAAACATGTAATCACAATTTCTTTTTTCATTGGTTTGATTATGTATTTAGATTTTGTAGGCATTTTTAAAGTCAAACTTATTTTAATTTTTTTGTCTTTGCAAAATTACACACCTAACAAGTCATTGCTATTGTAAATGTTGTTTTGGCAGTTGAAGATGGACAACTTTTCCTTTTTTTATCGTAAAGTTTCGAACTAAAAACATATATTTTCATGTCTGGAAACTGTAGTACATGTCTGAAACTCGAACAAGAGAGTTTCTGGACAGATATTAAAGTGTAGATAATAAACCAGGAAACATTTGATACTATTGTAAACTTGAAATCTAAGTATGCATACATTTATGTGCTGAGTGTATTAAAATGTTTCTAAGTTGGTGATGTGTGTACCTAACGAGAGTCATTTCCTTGTATCTCGACATTGATCTACGTTATTGATCTATGTGGTCGTTACAATAGTCGGTGTAAAATCCAAACAGCCTCGTCGGTAAGAAAAAACATAAACAAAACACTATCATTGGTGAGGGTCAGCTTTGTAGGAGCTATATATCACTAATTTAAATATTGAGAGATATATTACAATAACCCACTTGTTAAAATAACCATTTAAAAATAAAATCTACTCGGGTAACTTACTTTTTTTTCTTCCTTTTTAGAAACGGTTAGTATTTGGATAAATTTAAAATTTAAGATAAAGATATCATAATAACCTTATTATGATATATACGTTTTGAATTGAAAATTGTTCAACAATTTCATAATTAATGATCCATAAAAATTTTGGGAGTATCATGGTGAAAGAGAAAACAAATCAAATTTTTAACAATCAAAATTCAATGTCTATGGAAAATAAGATAAAAACCTAACCATAATATTCAATTTTGATAGACTTACAAGTCAGCTAGATTTTCGCAGACTTACTGCAAATCTGCTAATTTTGGTAGACTTACTGCAAGTCTGTTAGATTTTCCCAGACTTACTACAAGTCTACAAAATTTTTGGCAGACTTACAGCAAGTCTGTTAGATTTTGGCAAACTTACTACAAGTCTACAAAAATTTGGCACACTTTCTGTAAGTTTGCTAAATTTTGGTAGACTTACTCTAAGTTTGCCAAATTTGATGTGAAATTTAATGAATTCATCGTTTGATCGTCCACCAATTTAATGGAAACAGGATTCATTTCATGTGAAGTGATGATGTGCTCGCCATAGGGAAAATTGCGTAATTCATCGATCGATGCATGGATCTATCCATGTATTGGTATAAAGATTATGTTGTTTCTCAAGTTGAACATCTCAATCAGTCCATGCATAGACCGATCAATCCTTACATCAACATACGAACCTTTTGAGAAAATGAACAGATTGATCTATCTGTGCAGATCGATATGTCTCTACATGGATTGAGCGGTCTATACAATCTGTTTTTTTTTAAACAAACCATTATAAGTGAATGAGAGAAATTATAACATTAGAAATAAAATCTTACTGGATTCTCCAAAAATTCAATGAATTAACTTCGAGTAATTTCGTAAAGTATGAATAAATTTTACTCGATTTAATTTACTTGATTCTAAAAACAATATAAAATTTTTAAACAGAAGGAAACATAGGAAAATGCTAGATTTATAAATTCAATATAAACATGAAAATATTAAAGGCTAAAGGATTACGAAAAATTATCAGATTCTCCACCAAATCTATCAATCAACTAAAAAACCAATAAGCTTCATGTAATATCACAAATAAGGAATAAAAAGAAATACTCTATTCGATATTACTTTAGATAAAGTTTTTTGGAAATTTTATTGCTTCTAGCAACAATAACAATATTTATAATTGAATAACCCTAAAAATAAGATGCCTTAGAAGAATGAAGATTTATAAATCAATTTAAACAGGAAAAGAATCATAGATTTAGGATTATAAGTATTTTGCATACTGTAGAAAGAGGTTATCTAAGTAATGTTCAAAAAATAGGTTATCTAAATTTTAAAAAGATGGGTTATCTAAGTAGTTTATAAAAAAGTGGGTTATATATAATATATTTTGATAACTCAGGAGTTCTGATATCTTATAGGAGGGGTATGTGTTCTCTGGATAGTCAAATGGGCCGAAAGGATGAACTCATATCCGTGTAAGGGTGACAATGAAAATATATTTTAGTTTCACATAATAGGGAAATCAACCTACAAACTCTTTAAAGTTCTAAGTTCGCTCCTACCACTTGATCACAAACTCTTTGTTTTTTTCTGGTCAAAACCACAAGCTCTTTGTTAAAAACTGGATTATATTAGAGAACTTTTTCCTAAATAACTGTACATGATTTTGTGTATTTCAAGAAAATTGTATACGAGAATTTTCTATGATCAAATGATTTTTTTTTATAAATTTTATTTATAATTTACATTCTTATATTATCATGCGGGGTTACATAATTCTTTGAAGTTTAGTTTCGATGAAAAAGTTGCGTAGGGGACCAAAACAGTCCCATACAATTTTTTTTTGTTGATATCTAAAACAAAAAAGGCTATCTTCATTAAAAGTAACTTTTCAAAAAATAATGCTTCTGAAAATATAATAGTTAGTAATGCCCAAATTTCTAACTTGTTGAGTTTTAGTCCACGACTGATAATGGGTGTCGATATTTAACTATTTTACATGTAAATCTTTATGATTTTTCATATCGAAATTTAATTACATATAACTGTTTTACTCTTTATGATAGGATTACTGATTTAGACTAATTAATGAGAAAAAAGTTATAATGGAGTATATATTAAAGAGATTTTTTTTGTTACATGCTATTTTTTTCATTGGAATTCGATTTCAAAAAAAATTATTTGCCTCATTATACATTTAGGAGTTTTAGATCATAAATTGAATCTTATCAATCTAGTTATTATTGAATTACTTAAAAGAAAATAAAGAACTAACATATAATAATTATAAAGATGCATATAAGATATTAAATTAATAAGAACATTGGTAAATCGATTGATGAAAATATTGTAAATGATCTTTCTCAAATTTGAAAAATATATATGCATGTATCCATATTATATAATGTCATATAGCATGATTATATGTACAACAAAATTTTCAGAAATTAATACTCGTTAATTAGTAATCTCTATGCAATAATAAAATTTTATGATACTAAGTCGGATCAATGTAAAATTGGATATAATTTAATAAATTAATAAATAATAATTATTTTAAAAATCCTATGTAAACATATAGCCTTAACAATAACATAAATTACCAATCATCTAAATTTTTATATAAATTAGTTGATATATTAAAGTATGAATTTTCTTAGACCTTAACTCTATAAAATAGTTACTATATTCTATTTTAAAATTATGATGATGTAATATAATATATCTTAAAAGACAATAACTTCAATAGTTAAAAATATTATAAATTAATAATATTAATTTATAAATAAAATAATATTTCTTTAAATTAATATTCTTTCAAAATTTTAATATTATTAATTTATAGAAATTTTACTTAGGTTATTTACGATTTTTATCATCATAAATTCTTGGCAAATAATAAGGTTACAAAGGAAGCCCTGCATATAAATATATCGCAACCGAAGTCATAATTTTTTCTTTTTTTGTGGGGTCAATTCTGAGCACGAACGAACACTTAGCAATTTTAACATGCACGCATTAGAATAGTCAAATAGAGATGGTAAGAATATATGAGCTGTTTCCACCAGTCAACCTATTTATTAATAACTCATTTCGTTTCCTTTCACTGCTCACTATAAAAAAACATGCTAATAAACTTTTTTATTTTTCTGAAAAAGTTATGAACATATTTCGTTCTCCATGTTTGGGTGAGGCATGTACATATTTGACATATAGTAGAAGTTACTATTGAAGCATGATGGTTGCTGGAAGGCCTAATATATTTTTCCTTCCTCTCTATTTCCAAGGCAACACTTTGAATTCGGGGCACATTTAGATGGCATATATGCTTCAGGGAATAGCATAATAATATTGCTATATTATTTAAATAAATAACATTACATCAAGTTATATACTAACAAATAATATATTATACTAACAAATAACATTAGCATTATTTATAACAAATAATATAACTATTACATTTTGTATAACCACGCGAGATATCACATATAGTATAAATGAAAATAGTTATATTGATTTCTTAAATTGATAGTAACTATTTGAATTACCATTTTTAAAATTTCTTTTTTAAATTGATATATTATTATTTTTTAAGCAAGTGACATTTAGCCTAGTGCCATGTGGTAAGTCTACAATAGACATGCACACTTGCACATCCTGGGATCGAGTTCCCCCACTTACATTTGCAAGAACTTGGCTAATGAACCGGTCATTTGTGGCCCAATGTTGACAAAAAAAAAATTATTTTTTAAATAATGTAAATAGAAGTTGTATTAGTTAAAGCTGATACAAATAAATAAAATAAATAACATAATATGTCTATTCTTTTGTAGTGGCTTAATTTGTATATTATATATTATTTACTAATTTATAAACTTAATTGAAATATTTTTAGTCAATTAGTTAATATCTAGTTATATTATTTTTTCTATAAAATTTTGGTTTAAAAATCTTACGTTGTCGCGTATAATATTATTAAAGGACTGAATTATAAATGTCTCCAGTTGCTGAAAAAAGGCTAGTCCTCTCACTGTCGTTTTCGTTTGTCCCTATCATAAGATCGTAACAACCAATAATATCAAGATGATTAAATTAAATACATAAAGCAACTAAAAGTTTAAATATTTTATATTTTTGGAACTGAATAAAAGTCATATTATTGAATGTACACCAAGGATCGTTGTCATTATCTATGTTATGAAACTTTAACGTCGTTCACCGACAAACAAGAAACACTATATTCATTTAATTTACATGCATGTTATATGTAAAACGTGAGATATTTTTATTTTGACTATATTATTAATTTTTAAAATAAAAATTAATATAATATTTATAAAAGTATTTAAAAATAGATTTATTGTTAGTTTGATTACAAATTTGTATAAAAAAAATTTGAAATAAAAAAAAATTTGAAAGAAAAAACATATCGGATATTATTTATAATTTTAAAAAAATAATTCTACATAGATTATTCTTCTAAACGTTGGTATAAATTAAATATTCTAATTTTGATATTTTTATTGAGTTTTATATATAGTTTTTTTTGTCAACGACATATTATATTAGGCCACAACTGACCGGTCTAATAGCTAAATTCATATATAATGTAAGCATGAGGACTTGATCCCGGGTTATGCAAATGCGCTGTCTTAAGAGACTTACCGCCTGTCATTAGGCTAGATGCCATTTGCAGTTTTATATATAGTTTAAACACGGATTTTTATAAATTATATTATAATAATTTTAAATATGGGTATAAATTTCTAAATAAAAAAAAGTATATCGGGTTTCCTATTTAAAAAATATACCAGTAAATTAGTTATAAAATATTATTTTATGAGTTCATAATCTTAAAATTTAATAAAATATATCAAGTATTCGGTTATTGATTCGTTTTCGATTTGGTTTTGGATTCGATTTTATGGGTATATATATTTAGGAGATATTATGGTTTTTGTCGAGTTTAATTTCTCTAATTCGGTATTTTAGTTATTTTGATTTAAGACTTATTTTCTATTTTTATGTTTTGAAGTGTTTGACTTGATATAGATTGAGTTTGGGTTCCATATATTTTTATATAAAAATTAAAATTTAAATAAAATAAAATAGAAAAATTATAAAAAGCTAATAGTTAGTTTTTGATTTGGTTCTGATTCGATTTTTATTCGGTTTTTCAGATGCATAGATTTAAGATCCATTTATGTTTTTTTTTTGGGTTTCGTTGCTTTAATTCGGGTTGATATTGGTTTGGATTTCGAACCTCTAAAACAAAAAATAATATTCAAAAAATCAACACGGGTCCATGAACTCAAATGAACATAAGTTAAAAATAAAAATAAAATCTCACGCTAGAGCGTAAATAAAAACCCGTTCGCGGACTTGATTAATTGTTCTTTGTTGCTCAAAAAGAATGGTTTCGTTTTTGTAATTTTCTAACTGTTTCAAAGTCTTATCAGTTGAATTAATCAAATTGAAATTTTCTCGTTCGATTTCAGAGTATCCATTCACGCGAAACTTTTCCGCCTCCGTTTCTACTTTACGCAAGCGAGCCCGGGCGTTTTCTAATTGTTGAATAGCTCCTTCACGGAGTTCGTCTGAATTTCGAATAGTATTTAATATCCTCTGCTTTCGGTTATCTAATAAATCATTTAATGAAAGTAGATTATCTTTCCATTCATAAAAAAAAGTTCTATGATCCCTTCCCGAACCAAACATGAATCTTTCGATTCATTTGGCTCTCATGCTCACTTATTCCAATCATTTATCAATTATTTATGAGACTTTCATTCCCATATTTTTCATGTAATGAGCCTACCCTCTCCCGATTTTTTAGTATTCAATTCATATTCAATATATATTTCTATCAAAAAAGATCACCAATCTAAGACAAAAATATTCGGAGGATTCTTCTGACCAATGAAAAATCGATAATTGTCAGCAAAGTTGTTTCTTTTTTTCTTGAAATCCAAAGAATTCTTATTACTTTATACGTAGGTTATCAATTCTGCATTATAAAATAAGACTCAAAAAAGTTTATCGACATGAGTGTTTTATATCGAAAAAAGTATAACTATTCTTTTTGAAAATCTTATTCATTTTTTTTTTTAGACTACATATAGTAGAAAGAGTACCATGTTGCATCTGAACTTCAAACGGTTTAGCTTTAACCATGTTAATTAATGGTCCCAAAGTTTTGGTTGATAGAGAATCAAAGTAAAGTAGACTTACCAAAGAATAACGAAATGCTATGGTTCTAAAATATGATTTTTTTCTTTTTTATTCAGAAGTAATTCGCGGGATTATGCACTCTTTCCTAGTTATAGTGCCACTGGGTGAATCCAGCCTATTCTTGAAATGAACAACTCACACACACTCCCTTTCCAAAAAAGATCAATACACCTAAAACTACACTTAGATTTATTGGATTTGTTGCTAAAATATCGGTATTAAACCCGAAACTCCCGGCGGATGGCCAGTGACCCAAGTAAACGAAAGAATCGGTTAAATTTTTCATATAATCTCCTCTTCTAGCTAAACTATAAAAAAAGAACTCTGTCCTTTTTTTTTATTCTTTTTATTTTCAATAAAAAGAAAATTGAATTTAATAATTTATAATTTAATTTACCTATTTGGATATTTGTAAACAGAATCAAAAACCTATTCTATTTACAAATGTATTTTCCAAAATTTTTAATTTTCAATAATAATAATGAGACTTATTAGAATTAAGCTAGAATTTGAGACCAAGTTTTATGTCAATTTCAAAAAACCTAAACCTCCTTTTTTCGCAACACTCCTTAAAACAAAGTTTCCATTAAACTAAAAGAATAAGGGGAAGGAAGAAAGCGAATCGATGTGCTAATTCCCCATCCTCAAATTAGTCCTTCCCAAGGATTGTTGTCTCAATGAATAATTGTAGGAGTTAAATCTTGATAGAATAAAAAAAACTATGAAAAAAATCCATAATTTTGTGATTTCTAGGATTAAACAAAAGGATTCGCAAATAAAAGCGCTAATGCTACAACCAGGCCATAAATTGTTAAAGCTTCCATAAAAGCCAAACTAAGCAATAAAGTACCTCGTATTTTTCCTTCTGCCTCAGGTTGTCTCGCGATACCTTCGACAGCTTGACCCGCAGCTGTACCTTGACCAACTCCAGGTCCAATAGAAGCAAGCCCAACAGCCAACCCAGCAGCAATAACCGAAGCAGCAGAAATCAGTGGATTCATGATAAGTTCCTCACACCAAAATAAAGAAATAGTTAATGATACAATCATCCAATGACTTAGGACGTAATTATAATTAATTAATCGCTAAGATTCATCCAGCCAAAATAGCCAAAAACTTTAATTGAAATAATATAATAATATTATTGAATCATAAGAATTACTTTGATAGTAGTTCCTATCCACGGGATTTTTAAAAATTCCAAAAATATATATATATACGACTTTTTTATTTTATGCCATTTATTTTTTGTGAACCATTCTTTGAATTCGTCGTTCTTTTTTTTTTATCGTTTTTTCAGCCAATTCACAGATAAAAAGAAAGAACTTCTAATCGAAGCCCTATCTAAATCGAAATTCACAAAACAAAAGTAGTAGGGCAGATTATATAGATCTTTAACTCATATATACCTAGTCAATATCAAATATCACATATACAAGTGTTTCTTACATAACGTAAACCAACTATTCTATAATTTGGCTAACTTAAAAAAGAAAGAATATTGAAAAAAAAAAAGAGTTAATGATGACCTTCCATAGATTCACCTATATAAGCCGCAGCTAAAGTGGCAAAAATGAGAGCTTGAATCCCGCTTGTAAATAATCCAAGGAACATGACAGGTATAGGAACCACTAAAGGTACTAAAGAAACAAGAACAACAACGACTAATTCATCGGCTAATATATTTCCGAAAAGTCGAAAACTAAGTGATAGGGGTTTTGTAAAATCTTCTAAGATGTTAATGGGTAAAAGAATTGGAGTTGGTTGAATGTATTTACTGAAATACCCTAATCCTTTTTTGCTAAGACCCGCATAAAAATAGGCTACTGATGTGAGTAAAGCTAAAGCAACCGTCGTATTTATATCATTTGTTGGTGCTGCTAACTCCCCTTGAGGTAACTGGATAATTTTCCACGGTAAAAGGGCTCCTGACCAGTTAGAAACAAAAATAAATAAAAACAGGGTTCCAATAAAGGGAACCCATGGACCATATTCTTCTCCAATCTGGGTTTGACTCACGTCTCGAATGAATTCAAGGACAAATTCAAAGAAATTTTGGCCGTCAGTTGGAATGGTTTGTGGATTGCGAATTGCTAGAACTGCGGAACCTAATAAGATAGCAATTACAACCCAAGATGTAATAAGGACTTGGGCATGGACCTGGAAACCCCCTATTTGCCAATAGAAATGTTGGCCTACTTCTACACCAGATATCTCATATAACCCTTCTTTTATTAGTGTGTTGATGGAACATGATAAAACATTCATATTGCCCTCTGACAGAAATAAGAACTTTAAATTATTTTGATTCAAGATCCCCCTTTTTTTTTTACTTATTTACTTGAATTTTATATTTTAGTTTTGGATACCAACTAAACTAATCACACAATATCCCCTTTTATCTCTTTTTCTTTTGTACGATTCAGGAGTAGTAACCGATTTTTTAAATCGCAATACAGGGAGCCCCTCCCTCAAAAAAAATTGATTTATTTATCTTATTATTAATCAAGAATTTTGTATATAGCTAGAGCGGCCCTCACCAATTGCGAATACTAATTTGTTAAGAATGAATCGAATTGAAGCTATAGCGTCATCATTTGCTGGAATAGAAATATCCGCGAGATCGGGATTACAATTTGTATCGATTAAAGAAATGGTTGGAATTCCCAAAGTGATACATTCTCTAAGAGCAGTATATTCTTCTTGCTGATCGATGATGATTACAATATCAGGCAATCCCGTCATATATTTAATCCCGCCTAGATATGTTTCCAAGCGAGATAATTGTCTCTTCAACACAGCTGCATCCCTTTTCGGAAGACGGTTGAATCCCTCTGTCTTTTGTTCAGTTCTCAAGTCCCTAAACTTATGAAGTCTTTTTTCTGTAGTGGACCAATTTGTTAACATGCCGCCGAGCCATTTTTTATTAACATAATGACACCGAGCCCTTATTGCAGCCCGCGACACTAAATCAGCTGCTTTATTTTTTGTCCCAACAATTAAGAATTGTTTTCCCCTACTTGCTGCATCAAAAACTAAATCACAAGCTTCTGATAAAAAACGAGCAGTTCTAGTCAGATTTATAATATGAATACCTTTACGCTTTGCAGAAATATAAGGGGCCATTCTAGGATTCCATTTCCTCGTACCATGTCCAAAATGAACTCCTGCTCTCATCATCTCTTCCAAATCGATGTTCCAATATCTTTTTGTCATTTCTTTTCACACTTAAAAAGGGGAGTACCCCAAACTAAAATAAAAATTTGTTCCGATGGAACCTTCTCTTGTACCGGGGATGGGCCATTTATGCATGAGCCAAGCCATTATTTTGTATTCATTATTATCTTTATTAGTGTTAACAAATTACCAAAGCAAATGAAATGACTACAGCAAACAACAAAAAATGAAATTCAAAATAGGAATCCGCTATTAGGAATCATTAAATCCTAGAAAAGTCTTGTTTTGAAATAGAAGAGTCACAAAATTCCCTGTGGTAGAATAAAATATCTCTCATATCTCCCTCGAATAAAGATAAATTCTTGGTTTTTTTTTCCAAAAGAATGTTGGTATGTTGCCGTGAACAATGCACCAATCCTTTGTTGAATCCGGTCCCGGCGGGGATCACCCCCCCTAGAACAACATTTTCTTTCAGGCCTTTCAACCAATCGATACGACCCCGAAGAGCAGCTTTTGCTAAAACTCGAGCAGTTTC
>JAKUCM010005326.1:0-39093 GCA_023374145.1 Lepidium sativum | reverse complement strand
GAGAGAGAGAGAGACTATCTAATTCGTAATAGACAAGACTCAAACTTATTCGTGTTCCCACTTTGTAATTTATTCGTTTATTAACTAAAAAGCATTAGAGATTCGATTAGCTTATCGAGGTTTTAATAACATTATAAAACAATTAGCATTTTGTTTAGTGGCAGGTGGTAATTCCACAAGAATCATGCACACTTGCATATCCTGAGATCGAATCTCCCCACTTATATTTGCAAGAACTTGGCTAATGGACCAGTATTTTGTGGTCCAATGTTGAAAAAAAAAAAAAAAAAAAATTATAAAAATCTCGATCAAATAAACTGCGTCAATGTCTCAGATTGATTCGTATAAAATGATAGAACCGACAGGATTCTGACACGTGTATCCTCGTCGACCGAATCACGTGTGTCACCGTCACCTCCTGCAACCAGAATCGTATACTCTAAAGTCTAAACCCCACTTTCATTTTTCTTTTTTCTTTTTATATTTTGTCTTCTTTACTATTTTTTAACTCAAAGCATTATTTATTTTCCAAGTTATTTTAGTCTTGTATTTAAAGACTAGCAGAACCTGTAACTAAATGCACAGAACTACAAAACACGTGCCGATTTAATAAACTCTCAAGTACCTACAAATATTAACCGACTCAATATAAAATTTTATATCGAAAACTTACAATAAATATGGCTTCTCTGCTAATATTAAAATTTTGGTTCAAAATAATAACGTTTTTCTCATTTTTTCATGTAATATTATTTTTGTTGTGAACGGTATATTATATTGGGATACAATTAGCCAGCCTAATAGCTAAATTTCTACATATTGTGGACATAAAGACTCAATCTCAAATTATGCAAAATGCACTACTTTAAGTGGATTTATCGCCTGCCATTAGGCTATATGCCATTTGCATGTAATATTATTTTAGAAATTTGAATAATTTAGTTATATATTAAATTTTGTAAATGACGTTTTTCTCCTTTTTCTCGTGTAATATTATTAGAAATTTGAATGATTTAGTTTTTTTTTTTGTCAACGGCATATTATATTGGACCACAACTGGCTGACCCAATACCCAAATTCTTATATAATGTAGGTAGAGGGACTCGATCTTAAATTATACAAATGTGCTGATTTAAGTGGACTTATCACCTGTCACTAGATTGAATATCATTTGTATGAAAAATTTAGTTATATATTAAATTTTGTAAATGATAAAAAAATAACTTTTTTGTTAGTAGATAAAATTCAATTTATATTCTAAATCTCGTGTTATAACTAGTATTTTGTTAACAACAAATTATATTAAAATTTGATTGGTTGATCTAATTGATAAATTTCTACCTAACGTAGGCGATAAGCGATGTACTTTATAACTAGTTGAATATTAAGATTATTGATATAATGATTAAATGTTTCATTTTCTTTTTTTTCCGTCGCTCACGAATTCATTTATAGAGAAAAAATCCACTACAGGAATTTAGGCTATGAAATTATTAAATAATAGGAATAAAATTATTAAACAAAGAACATAAACTACATAAATAGCGGCTGTTATAAAACATAAAGATATCAAGAACAAGAGTGACAGAGAAAGAAATATATATAGAGAGAGGTAAATATATATGTCATCGTCGGCGGTAGAGTTCGTGACGGAGCAGAGGAGATGCAGCGACGATGCAAACGGCGGAGAAACAATAGAGAACGGCAAGCTTTCCGAACCATCGGCTCCTACAATTTCTCTCTCCACGGAATCTTTTCTTAGAGCAGCAACTTTACTCAAGAACCAGGTGCGTATTATAAGGACACGACGCCTCAAAGAACCATAGTCCGTACATGGCTCGTATTTATCTTCTTTGGTTCATATATGTAGGTTGTGGAAGCCACGTGGAAAACCGATGTTGAAGCTCTTGGACCTGACTCGGTTCTGGTGCAGGATTCTACTGTGTACACAGGATTACTCGGCACAGCGTTCACTTGCCTGAAGTCGTACGAGATCACGAAGAACCATCAAGATCTGCTAACTTGCGCAGAGATAATCGACACGTGTACCAAATTTTCACGTGCCACGATCAGGTGATAGATAATGTCTTCGCCACTAAGTTCATTTGCCGAGTAAAACATCAACTATCACTATCATTTTGACAAACTAATTATTGGATTTACTATGTTGATGAATAGGCACGTGACGTTTTTATGTGGAAGAGGAGGAGTTTATGCGCTTGGTGCAATTGTAGCCAGTTACAGAGGGGACCAACCAAAGCTTGACTTCTTCCTTGGTCTTTTCCTTGAGGTTCCAATCTTTTTGACTTCTTAAACTCTTTGACATGTCTTTTTAGCATTACTTGAAAACGATATGTTTCTTATAAACAGCTTGCAGAAGAGAGAGAGTTACCAGCAGGAGCAGAGGAAGGGGGACTTGGAATGTCATATGACCTTCTGTATGGAAGAGCGGGTTTCCTTTGGGCTGCTTTGTTCCTAAACCGATATCTTGGAGAAGGCACTGTTCCTCAACATCTCTTATCACCCATAGTTGCAGCAATCTTAGACGGTGGACGAGTTGGAGCTGCAGATAATGAAGCTTGTCCTTTGTTATACAGGTTCTGGCCATATAGCTCACTGATTGGAGAAACTGATTACGGTTTAGTTCTAAATATCTTATGTTCGTTTTCGTTTTCAGGTTTCATGGGACACGGTTTTGGGGAGCAGCTAATGGATTAGCTGGAATCTTAAATGTATTGCTACACTTTCAGTTGTCAGAAGAAGATGTGAAGGATGTTAAAGGGACATTAAGGTACATGATGAGTAATAGGTTTCCAAGTGGTAATTATCCGTGCAGTGAAGGGAATTCGAGGGACAAGCTGGTTCAATGGGCTCATGGAGCAACAAGTATGGCTATTACTTTGGCTAAAGCATCTCAAGTGTTTCCAAAAGAAAGAGATTTCCGAGAGGCTGCTATTGAAGCGGGAGAAGTTGTATGGAAGAGTGGCTTGGTGAAGAAGGTAGGTTTAAGTGATGGAGTTACAGGTAATGCATATGCTTTCTTATCGCTTTATCGGTTAACTGAAGATGTTGTGTATGAAGAGAGAGCTAAAGCGTTTGCGAGTTACTTGTATCATGATGCAAGAGAGCTTGTGAATATGACAAGGCAAGAAGCAGAACATGATTACTCGCTTTTCCGGGGATTAGCGGGAGTAGTGTGTCTCTGGTTTGATCTTAAGTCGCCGGTAGATTCGAGGTTTCCTGGTTTTGAGGTATAATTTAAACCGGGAAATCTAAGATAAACCGTTGGTTTTGATGATGAATATCTGTGTGAAAGGTTCTTATGTTCTCCATGTTTATTGATAAATATATATATATATATATATATCTTCTGTTTATGACAGTTTGGAATCTATTGAACTTGTTAGGATTTGAGAGAAAGATTCATACTGGTTTAATTCAGATTAAGATAAATCCGGTTTACTTGGATTCAATCAGTACCCAAAAAACCCCACAATAGAAAGAACTTGTAATCAAGCAACCAATGAATAACATGACTCTGAATATGAGTATATATGAGTAAAATCTAAGAATTGAATTGGTTATTTAAGAGTTACAACACATGCTACTCTTGGTTGGTATCACTTGACCAGGACCTGCAACAATATCAATCTTCTTACCAGCAAGTGATCCAGGATTACCATTTTCTTGACTTTCTTCACTCGCAGCAAGACTTTTCTTGTTCACAATGTTGAAGATCTCAGTCAAAACTGTGGAGAAAGCACTCTCAACATTGGTTGAGTTAAATGCAGATGTCTCTAAGAAGAACAAACCTTCTTTCTCTGCAAATTCTTTTGCATCTTCAGTTGGAATAGCTCGTTGATCTTCAAGATCTGACTTGTTCCCAATTAGGATTATCACAATGTTTTTGTCTGCATGAGCACGCAATTCTTCTAACCATCTTGGTATATGATCAAAGGTTTGACGTCTGGTTATGTCATAAACCAACATCGCACCAACTGCTCCTCTGTAATATGCACTTGTCACTGCTCTGTATCTGTTTAAAACCCAAATTCACACAGAATTGAGAGACTCACTCAAGACTATGAAAGCATCGAAAAAGTTCTGAAATTTAAAGTTGGACAAAAAATCACTGAAAAATTGTATTAAAAAATTGTATAAAAATGGTTAAAAGACTCTCTAATTCTGCATCAACCATACAAATTCTTCAAGATTTTAGTAAGTAATGAACCAAATGATTGCTACAAACTCGATTATTTCCAAATCTTGACGATTTTGAGTCTCGTATGCAGATGCCAGATCAAAAATCCTTACTAGAACTTCGAAGTCCTAAACAGAGCTTGATGCACGGTAGAGAGCCAAACAGAGTTTAACCGAAGTAAACCAGAGGCAATTCAAAGGAACCAAACCAGAACTATGTGGACTTCCTCTGGTTTACTTCGGTTATTCCTCTGTAGTCGCATCAGAGCTGAGCTATCATCATTTACATCAAGAGAAACTATAAAGTCTTAAGAGATCTAAAGCTAAACCAAGTCGAAACAGATTGAAGTATCTAAAAAGTGTTCCAAATGAGTCAGAGATTACCGTTCTTGACCAGCAGTATCCCAGATCTGAGCCTTAACACTCTTGTGGTCGATAACGAGCGTTCGAGTCTGAAACTCAACGCCAATAGTGGCCTTAGAATCCAAACTGAATTCATCTCTCGCATATCGAGCTAGTATCTGCGATTTCCCAACCGCTGAATCGCCGATCAGTACAATTTTGAACACGTAATCAATCTTCTGCGACGGATCTCCGTATCCTCCTCCACTCGCCATCTTCTTCAACCTCTAGCTATAAATCCTCTCTCTTTTTGAAGTTTTAAACGCAGAGAGATCTCTGATACCGTCGTAGTTTTAGTGTCGTCGTTTTCAACTATTGGTCAAATTAATACTCTAAATTATTCGTGACCTGTTTAAATATTGACCGTTGGATTTTGACGGTCCGTATCTAAGCGGTGAGATTTGACAGAGACGACAATTATCTTTTTGTCAGGCGCATGTTTTTTTGGGTAAATAAGGTAATTTCAGATAATACGAGGGGCTCAATGGAAAGGTTAAAGCTTCTTCAAATTGAGCTGTAGGCCCATTAAGTTATAGGCCCATTGGCCCAGATACGCTGATTATGTATCCGTGTCGTTATCCAAGTCGACAAACAGTGCCCTAAGCGTTTCTAAGCAAAACGAAAACGAGAAATTGAACGTCGCGACGAAGAGAGAGGGAGAGAGCGACGATGGAGGAAGAGGAGCATGAGGTTTATGGCGGAGAAATTCCCGACATCGGTGAGATGGATGGAGATATGGAGGCTCCTAATCCAGATTTAGATATGGCTCCCGCTGATGATGATGCTGTCAAGGTTTGCTACTCTCTTTTTCTCTAATTGGATCGTTCATCTTAATATGATTGATTCGTTATCACGTTTATATGATCGTAGGAGTTGGAAGAGATGAAGAAACGATTGAAGGAGATGGAGGACGAGGCTGCTGCTCTGCGTGAGATGCAGGCTAAGGTCGAGAAGGAAATGGGAGCCCAAGGTTTTTGTCTCTTTGATTTCATTATCCATGTGATTCCCGTAATTCGATAGGTTTAATTGTTAGGTGCTTGGTGTTTGGATCTATCTCGGTATTCCAATAACTGCGAATTAAGTCCTGTCTATGCACTTGTTTTGCTTCTTGAGTCCAATTTTGTTATTGCAGATCCTGCTAGTATTGCAGCCAATCAAGCAGGAAAGGAGGAGGTTGATGCACGATCAGTTTTTGTTGGCAATGTAAGAATGCTTATGTTTCTACTTCCTAGCTTCTGATTTGATCTTAGTGTTCCATTCGCCTAGAATTAGAATTGTGCCGAAATCAGTTGTTAGGTCAATACAAGATCGTTCAGTACTTGTTATGTTCTTTACCTGATCCATGATTTTTCTTCTACATGGCATGCCATCAAATTTTGTTCACACAGTATGTCATGTAGTGCTTGAATATATCATCAGTTAACTGTGACTTTTAGTGTAGTGTCAAAGCTTTGTTGCTATGGTTTCTATTGGATGTCTGATCATCGATATCTCATGACTAGACTAAAATGTTGAATGGTTAAAGTTGGTGATTAGGGTGAAGACTATATCTTCAATATTACTTTGTGAGGAGTTTTGTTGTCAATGATAACAAGGGATATAGATTGAGTATCCATATTACTGATAGAACCAGACCTTTCAGATATAATTGCACGCTTCACATACTTATTTGTTTGCCGGTTCAAATTTGAGGATGTCTATAGATTTTTTTTTGGGCGCTGAGTTTTGCTTTGCTTATGATTTTTCTCACTACAATCGCAGGATTGTTCTCATTCCTGAAGTTCTAATTTGCTCAGGGTTATCAATTAGGTTTTGTGGGGTCTTTACATTTTTCCTTTTATAGAGTTGAAAAAGATCTGTTCTGTTTTGTTGTGGAACATGATGCAAAAAGCTAAAAAAATATGCAAAAAGAATAGAAAAAGCTATAAGAAAAGAATAAAAGAAAAAGAAATGAATACGTATTAGAGGCTTAAGGAAAAATGTCATATGATATTGAGGGAATGAAAAGAGATCTGGAGAGGGGAAAATGTTTGAGTGGAGTATTTCACAACTCACCCTCGAGGAGTAGCCTATGAAGAGCTGAATCAAGATGCTGGATGCTTTCCAGTCAAGGCTCATAGCTGCGATCTGGAGAGGCAGCTGTTTGGTGCTAACATAATATAAAGACTGTCAGTAAAGTTTATTATGCGCGGTACACAGCGTAAGAGATCTTTTCAACTTAAAGTCTGGTCAAGTATACTAGATTCTACTCTGCTTTAACATGCTGTTCTTGTTCATTTTGGACATAAGAATTTGTGGTGTGTTTGATGAAGGATGGTAAAAGAGTAATGTTTTTGCTACATTTTCTTGGTTCTCTGAACTGTTAATTTGATGGGTTTCTCTGTGTGTGCCCAAGGAAAAGCTCCATGGTTACGCTTCTTTGTTATATACTATAACTGCATATATGATTCTGCAGGTTGATTACTCTTGTACACCGGAAGAAGTACAGCAGCATTTTCAAACATGTGGCACTGTTCATCGGGTGACCATTCTAACAGACAAGTTTGGGCAGCCAAAGGGATTTGCGTATGTAGAATTTGTTGAAGTTGAAGCTATTCAAGAAGCTCTGCAACTGAATGAATCAGAGTTACATGGTCGTCAATTAAAGGTACACGTCTCAAACATATTTACCATTAATAAAGCCTTATGATCTCATTGTTTTCTCATCTGGCTATATTATAAATTTAGGTCTTGCCTAAGAGAACAAACGTTCCTGGACTCAAACAGTTTCGTGGTAGACGATTTAACCCGTACGCGGGTTACCGGTTCCGTCGACCTTTCATGCCTCCTTATATGTCTTCCCCATATGGATATGGGTAAGTTGGTTTAAGCCCCAACACACATATATTGATTGGGTCACAAATCTCTCCACCACTTCTCTCACAGAAATACATCCTCTTTTTGTTTGAAAATTTTGCAGAAAAGCTCCAAGGTTTAGAAGGCCAATGCGTTACATGCCTTACCAATAAAATCCGTCATGGCTTAAGCATAGAGCAGAATAGCAATCGAGAACGGATTCATGTTTGGGCTATTTTTATCCTTTTATTCAACTTCTTTTTTTTGACTTCTCGCTTTCAGAACTTTGCGCTATAACATTTCAAACCTCGACTAGTATTGTAAGTTTCATATCGTTTGATATGAATCATATAATGATTGGATCTTGTGTTGCTTACATAATACTCGTCTCGTGTGTTTATTATAGCCTAAATCTGTGTAATGCAAAGGGTTGACTATTTTTAAGAAGAGTCAACCACTTGTACCAAGTCAACGTTGACCCAGTTAGTTTCCGCTCCTTTTAAACTTTACTAGCGAGACTTTGCTATCATGCGCCTTGGTTCTTCCTAGAGAAGATGGGAGACCACCTCCTAGAAAAGATTTTAAGAACTCAAGTATTTATTTTTTATTGTTTTTTTTTTCCAACATTTTTGATTGATATTTGAAAAGATTAAAATTTAAATGAAAAATAAATTATAATAAAACAATAATAATTTATTAGTTAAGAATCTAGAGAACTCCACCAATGGAGTTGCTCTTAGACAATTTGTGAGATGGGTTTTCAGAAATAAAAAGAAAAAAAATAATAATGAAAAAAAAGTCTCTTGTAATAAAAATAATGATGAAAAAAAAAAGTTTCTCAAATAAAATATTTAAAAACCTTGATTTTTTCTTTTTTTTTGTCAATGACAAATTATATTGGACCACAACTAGCCGGCCTAATAGCCAAATTCCTATATAATATAGGTGGTGAGACTCGATTTCTGATTGTGCAAATGAGCTGCCTAACATTGATTTACTGCCTGTCACTAGGCTAAGAGCCATTTGCATAAAAAAACTTGATTTTAACACTCAAAAACACATGTCATATCACTATATCATTGGTTTTTTTTTTAAAACTAAATTTTAATAAATATATTCATATAGTCGAGGACCGGTGACCCAATAATATAGTAACTTCACTGATCTTCAAAACAGCGGAAATCAAACTGCGGGATTTGAAAAGCCAACAGAGTAGATATTTAATTATGAAGAACCTCCGATTAGTACGTAGGAGATCCTCTTAGGGTCGAAGTCATTTCTTACACACAGAGCTGAGATTTGAGTCAGTCACTTAGTTGCAGTTTCGAAAAGACGATAATGTCCTTCTCGCTTCCTTCTCGATACGCTTTCTTCTCCGGTTCGACTCCTGTTCGCATCAGCGAGAGCAACTTCTGCTTCACCGTCTCCGCCGAACGACTTTCTCGTCGGAGTTCTAGATCATTCCCTCAGCCTATACTCCTCCGTCACTTTTCTACGCGGCCGAATTTGGAGATTGTGCGGGATTCTAGAGCTCGTGCGTCTTCTGTCGGATCATACGAAACTAGCTCTGAAGCCGTCAATTCCGATGCTTTTGATTTCGGGAGCTTTGTTTCTTTCGCGGAGGTGATTTGTATTTTATCTTCCGCCGTGGTTTCGGTGGTTCTCGCGGTGAATTATGCGGTGGTTGGTGAAATTGGGAAAAAGGTTTTGTCACTGGGATTCGTGGGATTGATTGGATCAGTCGCCACTGGTTCATGGCTTAGACGACGGCAATGGATGAGGATTTGCGAAGGAGCCAGACAAGGTGAGGGGACGAATTTGATTCGAAGGTTGGAGAAACTTGAAGAGGATTTAAAAAGCTCGACCACCATTGTTAGAGTTCTTTCTAGGCATTTGGAGAAGCTAGGGATTAGGTTTCGTGTCAGCCGAAAAGCTCTAAAGGAACCAATATCTGAGGTAAAGATCCGATTGTGTCTATATCTCGTGCTTTGCTTCAAATGATCCCACTGTAAAAGAATATTTGATTCTATATACGAAATTGATAGAAAGGAACAAGTGGTGATTGGGGAATTGATTCAGAGTTCTTCAAGTCTAAGGAAGTTACAAATGTTCTAGTGTTTGAATCAAAAGCACCAGTTTTCAGTTTCTGACTCATCAATGTCTTTGCATCAAGTTTAATTCTTTGTGCTGTATGAATCTCTCAAGGAGTTTGGTTTGGTTTGTTTTTGTCCAAAGACTGCAGCTTTGGCTCAAAAGAATTCTGAGGCCACAAGAGTATTAGCTGCACAACAAGAGATCCTAGAGAAAGAGCTTGGCGAAATTCAAAAGGTGTTGCTTGCTATGCAGGTATGCATCTCTATTAACCATAGAAACAGTTTCTTAACATGCGTCTTCTAATATTCTGTCATGCCTGGATTGAAAAGATTTCGATGATTATTTTCCATTGAGCTCACAAAAGCTTGTTGCTTGTTTTGCAGGAACAACAGCGAAAACAACTCGAGCTTATCCTTACTATTGCAAAGAGTAGCAAGCTGTTTGATAGCAATAGTAGCAATCAAGCTCCTGCTGAACGGACGGATCAAGCAAAAGAACCCTCAACACCCAAACAAATATTCGTTCAATAAGCCAGACATAATGCAAACACACAAGAATCAGCACTTACCATGTGTAAAGTTTTGTCTGGACAAGTTGTTTAAAGAGTCGTAAAGCCAAGAGGTCGAGAACACTGAATATGGAGAAGTCACTATGGTTTTGTTGCTGTATTGTCATCATTGTTTTTTGAGTTTTCACTTGGTTTCGAATTAAAATTTCCCTCTAACAGAGAGTTCTTGATGATGGATACATAAAGAATTTGTCATTCACAAGTTCGACTAGAACATAACCAGTAGTGAGTCTAATTGCTATATATGAAACGATACAGAGAGAAAATCATAGCTATTGAGTGATCCTGAGGTCGAGAGTTCGAATCTCTCTCACCCCAAATTTTTTGTTTTGCTTTGTTAATCACGTTCGAAGCATTGTAATCATGATTATCATTACTTTGACTGGAGATAGCGACACTCATTATTACGATTTTGTTTAAATGAATTTTCCGTCAAACTGACAACTCATGTAACGAGGAAGGAAGCAAAGCCAAAGTTCCTTTCTCTTAAAAAAGGACAGAACTTTACTTCATGTTGCAAGAGTTTTCGATCGGAAGTGTAAGGAATCATCTAAGTCTTGTTGGTTTTATTCGCCGAGTGAATCTTTCGTGCTGGAATTATTCATTTTTCCTTTTTTGATTTTCTTCTCTGCTTCAAGTTTCTTTTTCTTTTTGGACCCTTCTCTCTCTTTTGCTGTTCCCAAATCTGAGTTTCTTAAAGTTCCCATCTTTATATATTTGGATTTTGTCTCTGTTTTTCCGTGAAACTGTCGAATTTTCTGCAAAAATTCTCCATCTTGGCAGCTGAAAAGGTTCGTTTTTTATTATAGAATCTTAGATTTCCGTTACAACTTTGAAAGTCTCTGATTCGTGGTCGACATTTTGCAAATCTACTCTATCTAAAAATCTTAAAAGATATGTTCTGAATTATGTTTAAACGTTTCTTGTAGATGGCTCAAGTTCTCAAAATCCAAGAGTTTTCAATTTTCTAACTCTTAGAAAAATGGCTATGCTTATCATCACTGCTTTGGTATTTACCTGTTTGTGGTCATCTGTATCACCAGATGAACAAGGTAATTTCACTTATTTAAGAATTATCGTTATGGTAGTTTTAAGTAAAGAGTTTTGTTTGTTGAACTCTTGCAATTTCGTTTAGGGAATGCGCTATTTGCGTTGAGAAGCTCGTTACGTGCATCTCCTGAACAGCTAAGTGATTGGAACCAGAATCAAGTTGATCCTTGTACTTGGTCTCAAGTTAATTGTAATGACAAGAAACAAGTTATTTCTGTGTAAGTTTGAAAACACTAGTAAGAAAAGTTTGTCAAAAGTCCAGTTTAGTTATTTGGTTGTGTTTTGCAGAACCTTGTCTTACATGAACTTCTCGTCTGGAACCTTATCTTCAGGAATAGGAACCTTGAAAACTCTAAAGACTCTGTAAGTGCTTAGTCAAAAACTGAGAGCTTGTTGAAAATTCTGTTACCGGTGTTTGGTGATGTGAGGATTAGTCTTCTTTTATTTTTTTGTTTGTAGAACGTTGAAAGGAAATGGAATTACGGGTGAAATACCTGAATCTATTGGGAATCTGTCTAGCTTGACTAGCTTGGATTTAGAGGATAATCAGTTAAGTGGTCACATACCATCTACTCTTGGTAATCTCGAGAATCTTCAGTTCTTGTAAGCAATTCTTCTCCTCAAGTGACTTGGAACTTGTTTGAGATGTATGGGACAAAATATGAAGATCAAGTCTTTATTCTTCTGATTGTATTTACTACTCAGGACACTCAGTAGGAACAACCTGAATGGGACTATTCCGGATTCACTTACAGGTCTTTCAAACCTGATAAACATGTGAGTGATAATTCTGTGTTGTCTTTTTCCCATTTGTTCGTATACTTTCTTAAGTGTGTTGAATGCTTGAAACGGTATTTGCAGTCTACTCGACTCAAATAAACTCAGTGGCGAGATTCCTCAGAAATTATTCCAAATTCCAAGATTCAAGTACGTTCGGTTTAAAACACTTTTTACTTAACACATTTCATTTATCTTTACTACTAATCTAACTTTAGTTTTTTCAAATTTATAGTTTCACAGCAAACAACTTGAGTTGTGGTGGCACTTACCCTTTACCTTGCATAACTGTGTCCAATCCTTCAGGTATAATTACAATGGTTTACTGATGCTTACTTCCATCTTCATGTTCTAGTTGCCATTTACTTTACAGTTTCTAAGTTTGTAGAGTGTATCCTTTGCTCTGATAGGTAATTCAAGCAGTCGAAAGACTGGAGTTATCGCTGGAGTTGTTAGTGGAGCCGCAGTTATTCTCCTTGGATTTTTCTTGTTTTTCTTCTGCAAGAATAAGCATAAAGGATATAGGCGTGATGTGTTTGTGGATGTTGCAGGTCTGTGACAATTATCAATCTTTTAAGTTTTTGGTTCATAGGAACATGCTAAAGGTTGAATCTTTATAACTTTGATTTCCAGGTGAAGTAGACCGAAGGATTGCGTTTGGACAGTTGAGAAGATTTGCATGGAGAGAGCTTCAATTGGCTACAGATGAGTTCAGTGAAAAGAATGTTCTTGGACAAGGTGGCTTTGGAAAAGTTTACAAAGGAGAGCTTTCGGATGGCACGAAAGTCGCTGTGAAAAGATTGACTGATTTTGGACGTCCAGGAGGAGATGAAGCTTTCCAGAGAGAAGTCGAGATGATAAGTGTAGCTGTTCATAGAAATCTGCTTCGCCTTATCGGCTTTTGCACAACACAAACTGAGCGCCTTTTGGTGTATCCTTTTATGCAGAATCTAAGTGTTGCGTATTGCTTAAGAGGTAAACAATAAGCTTTACACTTCTGGTTTCAGGACTTTAAGGTTTTGGTAATCAGGATTTGCTGGTTTAATAATATGCAGAGATTAAACCTGGTGATCCAATTCTGGATTGGTTCAGGAGGAAACAGATTTCACTAGGCGCAGCACGTGGACTTGAATATCTTCATGAACATTGCAACCCAAAGATCATACACCGAGATGTGAAAGCTGCAAATGTGTTACTAGATGAAGACTTTGAAGCAGTGGTTGGTGATTTTGGATTAGCCAAGTTGGTAGATGTCAGAAGGACCAATGTAACCACTCAGGTCCGTGGAACAATGGGTCACATTGCACCTGAATGTATATCTACTGGGAAGTCATCAGAGAAAACTGACGTTTTTGGATATGGAATCATGCTTTTAGAGCTTGTAACTGGACAAAGAGCAATAGATTTCTCACGGTTAGAGGAAGAAGATGATGTCTTGTTGCTAGACCATGTAAGCTTATATCTGTGATCTTTTTGTGCTTCTTATCAAAAGCTTGTAATAACAATCTCTTGGCTTCAGGTGAAGAAATTGGAAAGAGAGAAGAGATTGGGAGATATCGTAGATAAGAAGCTTCATGAGGATTATATAAAGGAAGAAGTTGAAATGATGATACAAGTTGCTTTGCTGTGCACACAAGCAGAACCTGAAGAACGACCAGCGATGTCTGATGTTGTGAGGATGCTTGAAGGAGAAGGGCTTGCAGAGAGATGGTCAGAATGGCAGAATCTCGAAGTAACAAGACAAGAAGAGTTTCAGAGATTGCAGAGAAGATTTGATTGGGGTGAAGATTCTATTAATAATCAAGCCGCCATTGAGTTATCTGGAGGAAGATAGAAACATATTTTGATTCACAATATAGAATCATGTGGTCACAAACTGTAAAGTCATATCATAATTTTGTGGCCCATCTTTAATATAAAATAGATTTGGTCAGTTCCTCTTTTGTCTGTTTTTGTTTGAAAGTTTCAATTAGGGTTTTACTTGAAAGTTTGATTTAACCTTTGAAAGTTTTGTGACCCATATACTAGCTTTGAAAGTTTGTTCTAACCTTTGTGTTATGATAGTATATTGGAAGATACATTCATATACAAATAAAATGTTCTTATGAAGAAATCACGACATGTATAAGTTATACAGACAACATGTACACTCTTAAGACATTAGCACATTATGTAATCAACATATAGATATGTCAATAGCACCACATCCACAACATGAACCAAACGAGTTCCTTTGAAACATATACATACATTGATACATACCTCACGATTACTAAGGAATGTCTTTAAATATGGAGTCATCAAAGAGATGATCAGGCCAATCTGTGACTGCTAGTTCTTGATCATGGCTTGAGGAGGCTTGGTTTCTGCCGAAGCCATCTACACTCTGAGCACATGGGTCATGAGAAGGTAACATAGTTTGGTTCAAGCTGGGTGGTTCATGGAGCCAGACTGGAGAACTGTTTTGACTGAAATTATTCTCGTCTATGTTTTTGAGGGATGGGAGGTTGCTGTTGAAATCTTGAAGATGAGAAGTTAAGGAACTGAGGTCGAGATTATTTTTATTGAAGTTTTCTTTGATGAGGAAATTAAGAATGTTCAAGTCATTAGGAGTAATGCTGCTGCTGCTACTACTTGTGGGAGGAGGAGATTGGAGAAGGTAGTGGAACAACTGGAGCTTAGCTATCTCAGCTTGGAGATTGAATAAAGCTTGGTCTTCAATTGGAACCTGTTGCTGCAGATCAACAAGTCCTCTAAGGTTAGCAAGAGACATGAGCTGAGATAAGCTCGAGAAGATATCATCGGTTCTTGGTCGATGAGTCATGGGATCAAAACCCATCTGAATCAGCTTTTTCTTCAGATGAGTGTTCCAGAAATTCTTGATCTCGTTGTCTGTTCTTCCTGGTAAGTGACTTGCAATCATTGACCACCTAATACAATCATTAGCATTCCAATTTTCAATGAGTTACAAAAAAAATTCAACTGAGAACAAGTATACAGAAATAGTAGATTATTCACTTATTGCCAAGAACAGCGTGAAGGTTCAGGATTGTCTGTTCTTCTTCATCAGAGAATTTTCCTCGCTTAATGTCAGGTCTCAAATAGTTTGTCCATCTTAGCCTGCAACTCTTGCCACACCTGTTGAGACCTGCATATAAGAGTTACAGATATTGACAATAGGCTCATATAAATCAACATAAAGCTAAGTTTTCATCAACTTCTTGAAGATAATTTAGTACCAGCGAGCTTGGGAAGGGCACTCCAGCTACTATGACCATGTTTCTGAATATAAGCAATGAGTTTATCATCTTCTTCAGGCAACCATGGACCTTTCTTCAGACCAATTTCATCTGAGCTAGGAGATCTTCCCATGTTTGATGAACTTCTGTATCTAACAACGGTCTCTCCTTTTGTTTTGTTACTTTGTTCAAAGATTTGGTCGCTTGCCTCCTTTCTTCACAACCACTAACTGCTTCTTATTTCTCTATTTATATTAAGTCAAGCTTTGTTCTCCCTGCAATGTCCATTCAACACTTGCTTCTTTTCTATTCGTATACCAAAACAACCCATGTCGCTTTCACTCTTGCAAATTCCATTTTATATTCTTTTTTATTAGCTCTCTCATATACGTACGGCTTAACCACTTACAGTCCTAACTCCTAAAGAAATACGAACCATCCTTTTCTCAGACACAAGTTTCAAGACCTCTAAGTCCTTTCTACTGAGAGTCATGTGGTTCACTGTTCAATATCATTAGAAACCTGCAAATATAATAACATGATCAGTGCCTTCTACAGAAAAAGATTCCAAACTTTCTACAGAAAGATTTAGGTATTCAATGATTTTTTAATCATTGGCTGACAAAACAACCAAAGAAGTGAATTTCTTTTATTTTAAAAATTGTGTCGACAACAGATGTCTCCTCAAGAATGGTTAGAGAGTCGGCAGAGAAACATCTCCTTGTGATCATCCATTTCCATGGCTCATTTATGTATTTGGTATTCTCTAATAATATACCAGATTTTTTATTTGTATTTCCATTCCTAGTATCAAGCTATAATCAATCCCTAAGAGCTCTTAAGTCTCTGAAAATGACATAGGTGTAGCAGAGAAAACTTCTTAAGTGATCTAGATTCTTGAGATGCAGGAAAACAAAGAAGCAGCAGTAGTCCAGTAAGAAAAGTATTAAGTCTTGTTCAACAATAATTTTTAATCTGTAGGAAGTCAGATATAGCAATATTAGGTAATACTTGCAGAGTTTTCCTACTCAAAAATGCCTTTTCTGGTAAGAAAAATATGCTAAATAAAGAAACCTGCAACAGAAGTACTATATCAGTATATAAATATATACATGAGAATTAACTAGTTTAGTTTCGTATTGATTTTGTGATTCATATCATACTACAGATCAATCCTTCAATCATAAGCACATAATTATATGCTTTAATCAAAACAAAATTAGGGAAATGAATGTGTAGACAGGTAAAGAGGAGACAGAGAAAGCAACAATGTTTGGTATTGTGAGAAGAAAAAGTTACTGGTTAATACTGGTGAAAGGCTTTGATGTGACACATTAAGTTGAATATTGGAAGGAGCTTGTTAGGGGAGAGTTTGGTGCAGAAAATGATCTAAAAATATCCACCATCTTTAAAACCTACAAGACTTCTCTCCTCATTGTCTCTGCATTGGACCAAATGGCATTTTTCTTGTCGTTTTCTTCTGTGTCTTTTCTGCACAATAGGATCATAGAAAGGTCCTGTAATATTTCAAATGAAAGACAACTAGAGCTCAATAAAGTGATTCGTGTTGTGTTGCAGAAAGAAGTTTGAGTTGCTTGTTCAATTAGGGTTTCTGGGAGTGGTCCACAATCTCACTGGAGGAAGCAGGTAGAGTGAAAAAGTAATAAAGAATTAAGGAAAGCACTCAGTAGCTAGGTTCAGACTAAAATAATCATATATTGAGATTCGCTTCGTCACTTAAAACCATTCTTTTCCTCTAATATACAAAAAATGGTTGTAATTGTCAGCTAAACATTTGGTTTGCTTCTTCTACTAGGTTCCTAACCAACACATCTAAACACTGACTTTCAAAGCCACCTTTGAAATATAAAACATTTAACCTCTTCCCTATTGTCTGTAATTGTGTATGTATGTATGTATGCATCGAGCTCAGTAGTTTCTTGAAGCGCAAATTTGTGTATGACTGTGATATTACACAACATGTATAAGAGTCTAAGATGATTGTGTTAAGTTTATGAGGATCAGTAAAAGAGATTGCAGTGAGTAAGAACCACAAAAGGAAACACATGCAGAAGAACAAAGTTTGAGTTCATGAGTATATGTTCTTTTCAACTGTTAACATGGAAGCAATCTTGTTGGAAAAGCAGAAAGTCATTAGGAGATTCTGTGTTTGGTAATTCTGATCATAGAAGAATTGAATTAATAATGGTTTGAGTATTACAAATTATTGATTAAAGAAGTATTATACGAACCAAATTGTGTGGGCCTTAAGTGTTGCTTTCTTAGGCATCAACCACTACATATGTAATTTTAGGTGGCTAAATTATCTCGTTGATGACATCAAATTTACAGCTATAGACAATGAAATACAGAAATGGAGAGAATGAGATTGTTAGCTTCGTTAGAACAACACACAGAATCATTTAAAGATGCATAGTGGTACTTAATTCATGTGAAGTAATCTTAAAGATAACATAAAGTCAAAGAAGATATGAGTATGATACCTACAATTATCCGAGTTGCTCAAGGACCACAAGCTGAATAGGTGCATTTGATCAAATTTGTTACGTTGTCTGTGGAGATTATGCGACTCTCTAGAATCGAACTCTGGTGGAAAATGCAGCATAAGTGGACTTAACCACTTGATCAAATAATCTTCCCGACAATATGGAAGTTTGTAAGAACCAGAATTTAGAAGAAATATCACTGAATAATTCATAACATTGTATCTAAAGAACTAGTATTAACCATTAGTGGCTCTACGCATAGTCACATAGCACCTATTGATATTTGCATTACATACAAGTAAAGACTATTCACTATTGTATTCACAGAAGTAAATATTTAAGCATGTATAGAAGATTGTACCTTTGCATCATCAAACCCAAAGTTTCTCAGAACCAATCCATAAAGCTCAAAAAGTGACTCTCCAAATAGAAGATTCAATCATCTAAAATGGCAAAAACATGAACCAACCAAAATTGCCGTAATATTCAATCCAAATTAGAATGATGCAAGAAGTGCCTAAACCAACACATTGATTCAGCTTTGATATAAGCTAAAGGCTTTCTAAGGATTTGGAAAGTTCATCTCAAACACAATAAACTTCAGGCAATCAAACTGCCCTCAATATGATAGTTAGTCGACAGATTTATGGTGAAGAACTGGTTATATGTTGCTTTTGTAAAAGATCATATAAAAGAGAGACAAAAAGTTAGTACAAGCTACAGAAAAAAGTAAGAAAAACACCATCTAAATTGACAAGCTACAAAGCTAGTGAATGAAGAAAACGCAGAAGCATCAACAAACCTCAAAGCTGAGAGAGTCAGTCTTGTTCATCAATTACTACATAGGCATCAAGAAGAAGACAATATATAATAAAATCCAAAAAGACTTAGCAAAAGTAACAACATGTGTTGCTTTTAAGGAAATAGTAGTTAAAGGGTTAAGACTTTACAACTTACAAGCATATATATAAGACCAAAGATAAACACTGAAGAAGCTTTTTGCATGTAAAGCAAGTCACATGCATGTTGTAATCCACAAGTATAGAGATCTTTGCATGGACGTACATAAGACTCTCACATAATAAAATAATTTTGTCAGAAGCATCATAAAAAGCTGTGCAAGGCTTTTAAAGCACATGACTGGAGTTGGTAAGAGACCTTTCATAATATAGTCGTTCCATAACAAAGAAATACAAAGCTCATAAGTCATAACACCTTTAGTCAACATTTCTGACAAATCTACACTGGAAAAAGTCAATGGCTTTATCAGTTTGAAATGCAAAGATACAGATCTTGTAAGTGTGAACAGCAAACTGCATATGTCAAAGACGAAACTGACAAAACAAGCATAAGCTTTGCATTTAAAAATGGACAGTTTTGACAATTGGTTATATATAAATGTATATAATTATATATGGGCAGATAGATGAAATCTTTTGACTCAGCCTTTGAATGATTGGTATTAGGTGAATCATCGTGGTCCAGATCAATTACACATCTAAAATGGTAGAACATGTGATAATCTACCATGGATAGTTAACAAGAAGAACTCAGATCAAGACATCTAATTAAGAACCCTAGAGTAGTTTGCAAGTTTCTTGGCTACACGAAAATGATTAGATACCTATAACAAGTCATTGTTAGAATATCGCACATCGGTTAGCTTTGTGATTCTTGGACAATATATAAGTGGTAATCTGTCCTCCCTTGACAAATATTTGTAAAAAATCAAAAAATAAAGAAAGTAATGTATCAAAAGTATCATTAAATTAGCAAAGGATCAAGAGATGTAGAACTTAACTGCGCAATCATCCGCACAAAGAAGAGTAGCTTGGAAGAGGATTATTTAGATAAAGCTAAGATCTTAGAAGCACCTCAGTGAGTAGACTCAAATCTCAAATCTCAAGACTATGAGAATAATATGAACCGAATCTGCAGTCAAAGTATGTTTAGTAGAAAGTTGATTGGATGACAACATAATACCTGTAGTGTATTAAATATGTTTTAATCAGTCGTATTCAAACTTAAACAATGAGAATAGTAACTATTTAAAGAAGATTTCAATACCACTGACTGAGAGTATAATTGGCTAGATTTTCACTTTATCTATTGAATTAATAAGGCTAAGGCAGGAAAAGGACAATAACAGTGAACACAAACCAAAGCCATTGTTGAGTCAGACTAGGTGTGGGCATATGGTTATTCGATTCGATTCGGTTCGGTTTGTTCGGTTCTCGATTCTTCGGTTCTTAAAATAATGGAACCAATGGATACTTTCTAAAATTCGGTTCGGTTTCGGTTCGGTTATCCTCGGTTCCGGTTCCAAATGGATACTTGAAATTGGAACCGAAGAGGAACCAAAATAAATTTGGTTCTCAATCGGTTCCGGTTCTAAATGGTTATTTAGACAAAAACATTTAAAATAACCATTTTTGTTACAAAAAATGTACACAAAACCGAAGCAGAATCAAAAAAATTTGTTTGGTTCGGTTCCATTCAGTTATTTGATTATAGTTTTTATGCTCAACTAATCTTAGGAGTAATAAAAATCAATTAATAGATTAGTTTCGGTTCTAACTTCGGTTCTAACTTCGGTTTTTAGTTCGGTTCGGTTCCTAACCAAGAACCGTGGTTCCTGAATTATGGAACCGTTTGGTTAATTTTTGGAAACCGAACCGGAACCGGAACCGAATTTCGGTTCGGTTCGGTTCTTCAATTCCGGTTTTTTTGCCCAGCCCTAAGTCAGACAATGACCAGCAAAAGCCTGCAAGACTCCACTTCTCTCTACCTATCACTCAACTCTTGAATCAGACATGATATGATTAATCGTTTTCATTCTCGCTATGAAGTTATTAACTTGCGACTTATATGATTTGTTTAGTTTAAAGTCTTAAGGACTGTAAAGGAGTATGATTTGCTAGTTTCTCTGTAAGATTGGATTGGAAAGTAATTATGATGTTACTATTGAGAAAAAAGATACTGAAAGACTTGGATTCAAGCAAACTACTTCATCAAGAAAGTTTACAAAATAACCAAAAATCAGATGAAAGGGGTTCGGCAACATCTCGAGGAAACAAGTAAAACAATAAGAAAGAGATCATTAAAAAATGGCCGTTTTCAAGCAGATTTTGCAGCTTCAGCTGCTTCTTCTGCAGCTTCTTCCTCTTGCAACTTCTTCAGAGAAGGAGGTGGTCTCGGTACAATGCTTTTCTTCCATTGCCGGTCAAGTTTTCTCGACAACCTTTTCCCTATTCCTTCTTCAATCTCCCTCTCTCTTTTAACTGTCAACATCCTTGCTACCTAAATTACACCCACAAACCAATCTTTAGTGCCATAAATGAAAGAAACAAAGCAGTTCCTACTTGAATTTAGTTTCATCTAAAGTTAGTTTAGTAGATTGCCCACTTAAAGCTCAAAATTCACGTCTGATTGAAATCCTAGCAATCAGTAAGCCAAACCAAGTGAGTTCCATCTGAAGCTAATCTGATGCATTGCCCACTTAAATGACTAAACGAACAATACAACAAAGCTCAAAACTTTCTACAACATTTTCTGCAGAACAACACAACACATTGACTATAGAGATTTCTAAGACTTTCTACCAAATTTGATACTAGATTCCAAGTTTCCATGGTGATGAATTGAGTTTTCAAATGTGATCATTCTTTCAAAGACTCTTGGACTCTACTAGATCGATACAGAAATACATTAAATCTGCCATTAGAAGAGGGGAAAAAAAAAGCTTACTTGTTTCTTCATTCGACGAAACTCGCTTGATTTGAACTCATTCCTTGCTGATTTCTGAAGACGAAGCATAAATAACTCTCCTTTAAGGTCAACAACCTCCTCTTGTAACTGCTCCGTCGTCTTCGATCTTATATCTTTCAATTCCGCCTCTCTTTTCGACATCATCACTACCGTAGCCGCCGAAGTTTTACGAAATGACGAAATCGTCGCCACAGGCACGCGAGCTGAAACCTGATGCTGGATTCTGACACCATGGAATGAAGAAGAAGTTGAATTCGATGAAGCAGATACTCCACGGAAAATCGTCGCCGTCCCGGCGAAGCAATTGAGAGACTAAACATTGTAGCTATGGCGAAAGCACAGGAAGTGTTCACTCTTCAGCGAGTTTTGAGGATAACGAAATGACTCTTTGAGATAAGGCTTGTCTTATATCTTTCTGTTTGCCCCCTATATTTATCTTTAATTACGAAATAACCCAAATATTATCTAAATTACAAAAAAGTCATACAAATGACATTTCTTTCTGTTTTGCCCCGATATTTTCTAAAATTGAAAATGAGGCCCCTAAACACACTTATGTATTATTGTTAATTTGTTATTATTATTATTATAGGGGATTTGGAACCAAGCTATATAATCTGAAATGTTTACAATCAAACAAACATTGGAAAACTTGTCTCTTTTAAATGCTACAAAGGACAAATTTTGCACCCCTTCCTCTTTTTCTGATATTTACAACTTATCATTACATGTTTTTCAAATTTCCTGATTCCGCCGCAGAACAAAAATAATTATCAGCAGCAACCCCCAAATTATTATGAGTAATCAATCAATCCTTATCTTCATTCTTCATTCTTCATTCTTGAGGTCTTCTTCTTTTATAATGTTGTATAAAAAACTCGTATCTATGTTGGTTCACGATGTCGAGTCGCCCAACTCGAGCTTAAGGCTCTAAGCCGTTGAAAATACTCACCGAGAGCCAATAAACCTCGAGCCGCTTGTCTTGTGGTCAAGATTCGATACATTTGTTGCAATGTCTCGTGTCTTAAGTGATCAGCCTGAAACAACAAACAAACAAAACTAAGTAAGTGATGTTACTGCCATAAAGAAATGTGTTTGATTAACAACATTTAATCTTTTACCTGATTTACAAAACTAACCAAAGCTTCCAATCTCTCCATTGCAGAATTGACTTGAGGAATGTAACTTCCTTCACCAAGTTGTCCACCTGCAACACAGTCTGCAAGTGTATGTTGCAACTTCTCCATACCTTGAGACAAAGCATCTTCTGCTTGCTGACATGATTGTTTAAGATTGCATACATCTAGAATTTGTTGATCCGTCAAGATGTCAAAATGTGGCAAAAGAACCTGCAAGGAACTCAAAACTTTAGTGATCGTTTACACTTAAAGATTCAAATATAAACTAACCAATTTTTGTTCTTTGTCTTACCTTGAGAAGATCCGAGGGTCGAAAACCGCCAATCCACAAGAAAAAATCGTTCTGCTGAAGTCCTCCACATCCCTGACATAACGAAAAATACATCCGCTTTTGCAGCAGTCGACTTCATCTTGAATAGCTCGAAGTAATGTTTCATCGCGTTTTCACTAGCAAACGAAGCTCAATATCGTTAACGTGTCCTTGCAAAACCGTTCTTAGTTCACATATTTGTCTGTTTTGTTCTTCAACCCAATTTCCAAATTCCATTTCAAATGCAGCAATCCCTGCAAATCAATTATCTTACATCAATTAAAAATCTTGATGACAAAATCATCATTCTTAACATAAAGACTTATTGATCTTGATGTAAAACCTGGATTCATGGTTTCTGAAAAACCGAGAGGACTAGTATCAATTCCATTCCCCACATAGAATCCCTGAAAAGGTCAAAATTTTCTATGAGAAAACAAAATATATTATGGAAATTGAAAGAAATTGATATGTTTCTGATTTCACTAACTTGTTGCCTAGCACGGTCAAGTTCTTGCTCTAGCTGAATAAGCTTCAAACGGCTTGTTTCTAGCTGCTGAACATAAGCCTGCAAAAAGAAAGAACAGAGAAATACTTGAGCAAGCCTTTATAGACAAACAGAAACACTTTACTAAGGAGAAGAACTCAATATCATACCTTCTTTCGCAAGCGACTTTTCCTAGCTGCCTCGCGGTTTTGAGCAAGCCTTCTCTGTATCTATAACGATATAAAGCTTCAGTCCATATATTAGGATTACAGAGAAGTACTTGTGTAAAAAATTTACCTTGTCAGGATTTCTAGAAGTGCAAGCTTCTTGATCAAACATGTGAGGAGTTCCTGCTGTTCCATGTGAAGTATCCTCTGACTAGAGAAAGTGATTCCAAGGATTATTCGATTTTCGAAAACAAACCAAAGAAACTTAAGAGATTGGAACATAGAAGTACCAAGTTGTTGTCTAGTTTCTGAGTACTCGGTATTATAATGTGGCTTGGTGTGTTCATACTCCCATTGCTAATATTGCTCTTGAAACTTTCTCCCCACATACCAATTTGATGTAGAGGTTCGTATATACCAACTCTTCTCGGTGGCACAAAATGTGTCGATGTTGAATTCATATTTTCCTCAACTGGAAAATTAAGCAAAGACAAAGTTTAAAACAATGTCTAAAAGCATCCAAACAAAGTAAACCAAATGGTCACAAGTTCCAACCAAAAGTTACACCACACAGAGTCAACGTAACATAGCAAGAAAAAGCAAACAGTGAAATTTGAGAAGCTTTATCATGAAGATTCCCTGAAACCTTGGAGACACCAATAGATCACAAATGAAACAGATGTTTTTAATGACATGTAAAAGAAGATAACGGTTTTCACTTCTACAAATCTACAACCACAACTGATTGAAGAAAAAGAGATAAGATCAAAGCATCTGTGTTATGTAAACAGAATCAAGTTTCCACTTATTGGAATGTCACTTTATTTGAGTCCTAATTGTGGACCTACTTAGGATAATTAACAGTTAAAACACACTCCCAAAAGAATAGGAAAATTCTAATCACTACTTTCTTGTACGCAACTAAATAAGAGATAGCATCAAAAAAACAAAAAAAGTTAAAGTAAAAGCCAATCATGAAGTCAAACACACATATCTACAATTGAAGATTTACAATTCTGAAATCAATATTCGAATAAGTTCATTGCAGCGTCAATTCCAAGCAACTCAGATAATCATATTGAAGTAATCATCGAGATCGATCGAGAGAAGGAAACAAAATCAATCAAAACAATGAATCTGAGAGAAGTTTGCAGACTTGTTAGTGTTAATACAAGATTAGAAGAGAACAGAGTAAAAAGTCAAAGTGAGAGCTTTTGATTCATAAACGATAAATCTCCAAACTTTTCACTTCTTTCTTCTCTCTCTATCTCTCGCTTCCCATAAAATCCAAAAGCCATGAGTTCAGATAAGAACAGAGATCTGAAGCCGAACCTTCTGATGTTATCTAGCGTCAAGGCAATGAAAAAGACAAACTTTTGTCACGAAAACCATGAAAGAGAGAAGCTTTCAGCGACAAGATCGGATAAAGAGCCAAGAGATCGCGAGTTCGAGTAGAAGAGATTTAAAAAACTCTTCTTTGTGTCTGAGAAACTCAGGTCTTATCATCTTCAAGTAGAAGAAGAAGGAAGAGGTATTATGCGAGAACACGACAACTTAAAATGAGACATTTGACGCAGTTATTTTTAAATTAATATTATTGGGGTCTTTTATATTTAACTATTTTTCTACTTTTTTTTCTTTGGTGTTTCGGTATTTTTTTATCTTCTAGAGCAAATCAAAACCAATTAACACATTTTTTTTGTTATTAACATTAGATCATAATTAACTAATACAATGAATAAATTTCTACGTAATATAAATAATAAAATTTTATTTATATACTTTATTTTTAATTTATTTAAGTATAAATAGTGAATGCGAATGGCTCTTATCCTAGTGGCTGGCGATAAATTCACTTAAGGCAATTCATTTGTACAACCAGAGATCGAGTCCCCTGCCTACATTATATAGGAATTTGGCTATTGGGCCGGCCAGTTGTGATCCAACTAATTTGTCGTTGACAAAAAAAAAGTATAAATAGTGAATTCGAATATCACCCAACTCTAATTAAAAAATTTAAAGATTATATTTAAGTGTTCGATCAAAAACATTAGTTTTTAATTAGAAAAAATTAATTTTTGATGTAAGATTTTTTTTTATCAACTACTCTAGTAATTATATTACTGGGCCACCTGTCCTTGGCTTTTGGATATAAGATTAAATTTGTATAATTCAAAAATATAGGGTTTTTCTTACTTAACTCATCCAATTGAAAATACATTTTATGCAGTAAATAGTTTTTAGTCTAGTGGCATGCGGTAAATTTACTGCAAAACAGTGAATTTACACGACCATGAATCGAGTCTTTTTACTTATATTATGTATGAATTTAGATCGGTCAATTGTAATTTAATATAATTTACCGTTGATAAAAGAATTATATTGTAAATAATAATATCTGGTTAACAACTTTCATACATAAAATTTAGATTTTTTTTGCTGGAAATAAATTTGATATGCTAAAAAATAAATAAAGTTAAATTAGCAGCAAATCAAAATACATGATCTACTGACACAATTCGAATCTTGATTATAAAATTAAAATTATTCGTTTTATATTCAAATGGTCATGTCTCCACTACCTCGCACGCTGATATGCGCACCAGGTAGATCCATTTTTTTTAATCTCTATTTTCTATCTTGCGCTTGTATTCTTTACTAACATACGCACTCCTCGTTAGTAAAAGCGCGTGTCAAAGCTTGTCGCGGGAAGAATGTACCGGTTATAAGAGAATAAACTAAGCGCGTGTTTTATACTCGCTTCTTTTGAGAATGGGTTTCTAGAGAAACTCAGTCTGTTTCGATTTTAGTGTTGTACTAACGGCTACGTTTAGAGAAATAATTAATTAATCTACTAATTAATCTTTTTTTTTCTTGTATAATTTTTCCAACTAGATGTTATTTATTAATATGAACAAAAAATACTGATGTTTATCCAAATACCATAGCTGTCTCATTGAATATTTTTTCGGACTTTTTAGAAATTTTATAGTTGTATAAACAAAAACTCGTTATTATCTTTATAACAACAACTAGTTTAAAGTACCTACTGATTTAATATTTGCTTAAGAAAGTAAGCGACCGACTACAATGAACAATTCAAGCAAGCAACGTTTATTTAATGTAATAAAAATTACATAAGGTTTTTAAAAATGATTTATATTGTGTTTTATACATAGCTAAACAAATTTTGTGCTAATTAGTGAAGGAATTTAAAAAAAATTAATTTATTAAGAGTAAAAATCCAAATATGCAAGTGGCATTTAGTTTAGTGGTAGATGGTAAGTCCGCAAGAGGCATGCGTACTTGTACATTCTGGGATCGAGTCCCCCGTTTGCATTTGCAAGAATTTGGTTAATGGACCGGTCATTTGTGACTCAATGTTGACAAAAAAAATTCTCTTATTAAGCTTTTAGAATTTGAGTATAATTTTTTTTAACATAAGTGATTAATATCCTTTGGGACTTCAACAGGCTAAGATTAGAAGAGTTAATTAGGTGGAAGAATCGCCTAATTAATATTTCAACCTTTATTTTATAATTTAAATTAAATTGGCCCTTCAAGCTCTATAGGAGACATTGTGCATCTTCGATTATGATTATAACATTTTAAAAATAATATAGTTGCTGACATAATGTGAAGTTGTACATGTCGTCGTTGATTCCTACATATCGATTTGGACCATATAAACCATCATTACTCATAAATTGAATCTAGCTTAGAAGTAATCAAATAACATATGTCTCTATGTATTTATAGCATTAATAAACTAAAAGAATGTTTTTTTTTTCTTTTTGTCAACGGCAAATTATATTGAGCCAATTGGCCGGTCCAATAACCAAATTACTACATAATATAGGCGGGGGACTCGATTCCTGGTTGTGCAAATGAGCTGCCTTATATGGACTTACCATTTGCCATTAGACTAAGAGCCATTTTAACTAAGAATGTTTAGAAAATCTAAATAATGTTTACAATTAAAACAAAAATAATGTATCATTAAGGGTAATGGTACTTATAGGCGGCTTAACTTCCACAGAAAGATCTAAAGAATTGTATAATTTTGTGTAATATCGTTTAAAATTTGAAAATTTAGAATTATGAAACAAATTTTATTAGTTTGAGAAAATATTTTTGAACAATTAGTAAAATATTATTTTATATTGTTTTTATCGAAATTCAGATAATTATATTTGTTTCATAATTCAGATTTTGTTGATCTAATTAATTAAAAAAATCATCAAATCGTATGGAGTGAGATGTTTCATGGACATTAGGATGCATGTACATAAAAAGAGAGGATAACTTCCACAAATTAGGTACAATAAAGATGAAATTTTAATACAGAAAAAAAAGAAAAGAGAGAGATGTTTGGTCTAATAATATTGGATTGTCTAGTAGGAGGAAACTAACTAAAACAGGATAAGTTTAATAAGTAAATTAATGATATTTAAATTATATCAATCTTTTATTTTTCCTAACTTTGATCGTGCAAATGATAGTGTGTATAAAGTTACACAATTTCATATAAATGATGGTGCTTTTTAGCCGTATGATCCATTATGGATTGGTGAAATTCCATATCATACTCTATCCACATAATAAAATAATAACAATATTTATTTCAATTATTGAATATATAATCAATTATATAAAACAAGAAGATAGAAAACGAAACGTCACACATAAACATTTGCCTATTTGTAGAATTATTCTCAAGTGCTATCGTTTAAAGTGGTTTGCCACCACGAGTGGCTACCTATTATTGTTTGGATTTTCAATCATTTTAAAAGAAAATCATGTTGTTGGTATAAACGATGAATTTCCATTTTTGTAATATACACCAATTATTATTTTATTTTTGACAAAAAAGAAGAAGAGAAACGCTATATATATAGATTCGTGGAATCGCAGTAGAAAATGTCACTGAATTTGCAGTATCTAAAAATGGTTGCATATAAATTTTATAATTTCACAAATGAGAAAAATAATGTTGAAAAAAAACATGCAAAATCACATAAATTTCAATATTTATGCCTTATGTGACGACTATACATTACAAAAAAAATTATGTTGATACGTAATATTTTGTTACAATAACACATATTTCGTCACAATACAAAAATATTAATATACAAAGTTTTTAAATAGTTACAATAAAAATGTCATAAATGCATATTGGTAAGAAAAATGTTACAATATACTTGTGACTAATAAATTAGTAACAATTTTGTCATAAATTGTTACGGAATATAGTCACAATGATTCATAACAAATAAAATTTGTAACGTATCCTATCCGTAACAAATATAAATTGTACCGAATTTAGCGAGTACATACATATCCTATCCGTAACGTCCAATATATATGTACACACATGTATTATTTTTACGAATAATTAGATCGATAACATTGATTTAGTTTAACTCTAAATGTAAATTTTAAAAGTTACTATGCTAAGCTACATAACTAATTAAAATCAAATTATGATTAAAAGAAATTGCAAAATAGATATTTAATCTTTTGACAAAAAATAAAATAATTATTTTATATATAATATAAAAAGAAAATATTAATATTTAAATTGAAGTTTCTTTCTAAAACTTTAAATAATATCACAGGTATTATGCTACTTTTTAGAATTAAACCCTATTTAGTGACTTCATACATAACATATTGATATAATTAAACTCATGCAATAGCACGTGCATGCACTCAAAAGAGATGCAAACTTTACTAATGGGATAATTAAGGATATATATATATATATATATATCATTAATGGTCCAAAATTTTCTATAAAAAATATGTATAGGGACGTTATTAGAACTTAGAAGTAAAGCAACCTTTGGCCCCATCATTAGACCATATCTTAATATTTATATCTCAATTTAATACATCTATTTATTATATATTATCATACATATGTTTATATGCTATTGGTTATTATGAAGACGTTTTTGGGTCATTCTTTGCGTCACACAACCATGTAATTTTCTTACTTTACTTTTTTCATAGAACGACTTAGTAACTTTGTTACGCACTTTTATATTCTTTGAATATTAATTGTTAGTAAAAATGAATATTTGTAATATTTTCTTGGCCTTGTATTGGTAAATAGATACCAAATCATATTAACGCATTTTAAAGATCTTATTCTTTGTTAAAAAAATAAATTCGAGTGCTTTAAAATACTATATTCGAATAAGAGAGATGCTCGATAAAGAAAAAAGATAAATTAGCCAGAAAATTAGAAGACTAATCAAATAGATTAAGAATAATAAAATAAGTGAAGAGATCATTGCCCCTATGGGTCTTTGAAAAGACTAAATAGGTTTAAACTAAGTAGATCCCACATAATCCACTTATATGTGTAAAGCTCTCATGCTCTTCGATAAATGGATTATACAGTGAATATATATAATTTTTTTTCAAAACGATAGATTATATTGGAACACAATTGACCGTTTTAATAGCCAAATTTCTACATAATGTAGGCGGGGGACTCAATCTCTGGTTGTGTAAATGAGCTGTCTTAAGTAGATTTACTGCCAGTCACTAAACTAAGAGTCATTTGCTACCGTGAATATTTTTATATTTAATATATTATTTTTATCTCTTCTATCAAAATTCGACTCTTAATTGTCGACATATGCAAATGGTTCTTAGTCTAGTGGATAGCGGTAAATCAACTTAAAGCAGCTTATTTGCATAACCAGGGATCGAGTCTTTCCGCCTATATTATATAGGAATTTGGCTATTGGACCGGTCAGTTGTGGCTCAATTAATCTGCTGTTGACAAAAAAATAATAATTGTCGACATATCAAGTTTAAGACACCTTAATCGCCTCACTCTTTGAAACTGTCTAAAGAAGATAAAAACGTTTCTTCAACAAAAAAAAGTAAAGATAAAAAAACGTTTAAGCATTTAGGTTCATTTAAAAAAAATATCGTTTTTTTTTGTTTTGGAAAATGTCGTTTTTTCAGACATATTTGACTATATTATTCAGATAATAACTAGTACATCATCATTAAACTAAATTATATGTTCGGATAATTCTGAAAAAGTTTTCTCTTCTTTTTATTTCTTTAAAAACTTTAAGAAAGCAAATAAATAATATAAGAAATTTGACCTTATAAAAAGTGGATTGGAAAAGGGAATATATAAATGTATAGTACAGTTTTCTGACCCCAAATAAAAATGAATAGTACAGTTCTGCTTTTCCTAATATTAATTCCAAAAGTTGTTTTTCCAGCCAACAATTTAAGACTTGAAGTTCTCAAAATAGTCTAAAAGGAAAGGAAGAAATGAAAGTATTAGGCCCAATGGGCCTATACCATAAACCCGATATTATAAATAACTAACTATTGGGTTTTGTTTTGAGTTTTGGGCTTCAAGCAACTTTCATTTGGGCCCACCAAAAAACCAACTATTTATAATTCTTTCTCTAGTTTCACTAGAAGCTTTTCCAACACTTTATAACTTCAAATATAGAGCTTTTATTCTTAAAAAAAAAAATTTAAAACTTTTAATTTGAAGTTTTAGGTAGTAAAATTTCAAATATAGAGTGTCACTACTCAAAACTTCAAATTTGAAATTTCATCTTTTTATTTGTATTTTGTTCCTTACAATTATATATTTTATTTATGATTATTAAATATTTTCACATTTCTCATTTTAATCTTTAAATTTTTTATATCTCATAAATCTTTTAATTTATTTCTATAAATTTAAGTTTTACACTTAAAAAAAATTAAAACAAGATTTATATTATTTTAAAAATAGAATTAGACAACATGAATATAACAAAACAAACTTAATAAAAAAACATTTTAGAAAGGTACATGAAGATTACAACAACACTAGTAATCTGGTTAACTTGCTCCAGAAACTCCAAAATTTTCAAAATATTTTCCAATTGTTGTTATTGACGCCATCGTCACTATTTAAATTGATTGAAAATAAAGGTGTTCTCGGAGATTGTGATGTCGGATAGCCGAAAGTATTACTTTCAGTATTAGGAATATTTGGGATAGAGATGTTGACATTGTTTGTAAACTTTGGAACATCCTTCATCACTACCCAAACATGATCAAATTTAAAACTTTTTTTAGTTTTGGATCTTGTAACAAAAGTTTCTTAGCTTTCTCTATCTACAAAGTAATGTAATGAAATATAAAACTTGGTTAACTACAAGATAAATATCATATATATAATGAGTAAAAAAGTACTTCCCAACTCTATTTTTTTTTCATTGTAACTCTTACTTATTTTTTCCCACAATTTTCTAAGAGATTGGTTATTGCTACCAATGGGATCTTGGGATATTTCTAAATACACACAACATAATAGCTCATCTTCTTGTTGATTGAATGATGAGCCTCTGCTTTTCTCTATATTTTGTTTTTATTTGGAGTTGTGATTTTCTTATTGCTTGAAGTTTATTATTTATAGAGAATGATGGTTGAATAATAATTAAAAATTTATATTTTCTATCATTTTCAAGATTCAAATATTGGTAAGATAATAAAGTTTAATGCATGATAAAATAATTATATTTTCGAAACTTTTATATATTATTTTCAAAATTCAAATATTGGTAAGATAATAAGGTTTAATGCATGATAAAATTAATATTTTCGAAATTTGTTTATATCATTTTCAAGATTCAAATATTGGTAAGATAATAAGGTTTAATGCATGACAAAAATTAATATTTTCGAAAAAATATTCTATCATTTTCAAGATTCAAGTATTGGTAAGATAATAAGGTTTAATGCATGATAAAAATTAATATTTTCAAAATTTGTTTATAAAAAAATATTAATATATAGATGTGTACTTATAAATAAACATGAATTATAGCAAGTATCAAAAAAAATATTAATATGTAGATGTGTGATTTTAATGTAAGTTTTTATTAATTAATAATGTTGTAATATTTTTAAATATGTATTAGTTATTAATTAAAAGTTTTATGAATTTGTAATAGCTGTAATAAATATAATGATCATTGTATAAAATACAAATAGATTTAAAGTAAGTTTTGAAGTTTTATTTTTAGAAAAAACATTTTTAAACTTTAAATATAGAATTTAAGAAACTTAAATTTTTTTGGAATTTTTGGAGATGATCTTAGAGATTTAGAGTTTTTTCCATTATGAATATTTAATTGTTGTGTTAACTCCACTACTTAGTTTAATTTTTATAATTGACTATCTCCTCAAGGATAATTTTTATATAGATGATCTTATCTTTGATAATATAAAATTAGAATTGTACTATATTAATCTCTTAAATAATTATGTAAAAAGAATATGGAACAATTTGATCAATAAGTCGATGCCACGGACCTTGGAGGCCAATCAACAATCTTCCACAGAATATTCATATTTTATATAAATTTCATGACTTTTTTATATTTATATTCTATATTTTAACAATAATAAAATCTTTATAAATATAATACAAAACCGACCGAGCCCACCTCGTCACGAAAACCATCGATACCAACAGATTTGGCACAATTTTAAAAACCATCAACTATAATTGTTTTTATTAATAAATAAATAAATAAAATTTTAATAAGAGAAACTATTGACCAAACCTTATCCAATACCGCACGTCAAAGCACACTATAAATACATTCTATGTCTATATCCAGAGATAACCGAAAATCATAACAAAGAAAACCGGAGATAACCGATCAATCGATTTAATGGCGGACATAGCGATTTTGGTAGCGGAGGAGTACGAGCGGAGAGTTGGACAGACGCCGTCTGCGTCGATGGAATTTGATTGGAAGAAGATAATTCCGATGAAGATGAGTGTTGGAATTGATGAAATGAAGATTGAGAATTTGATGAAGAAGTTTGAAGCTAAGTCTCAATTTGCTCTCGCCATCTCTCAGAGCTTCTTCTCTGCTTGATGATTCCTTCTTCTACATAGCTAATTTCGGGTTGAATGTAAATTAAGTAAATATGTGAACTAATCAAATGTAATCTTCTGTTTATTTAATGAAACTTTGGATTATGACTTCATCTTCTCCGGTGAATTACTGAGAGTAAAAGGATAAAACAAATCTCAGGGACTTTGTTGTTCATACGGAAACTTCTGAGGAAGATTTCTAAAATTTTAAAACTTCAATCATTCTTATTCTGTGTTGCGTAATTTTGCAATTCGATCCTTGAATTCTGGGTTTCTTTTTATAAAATATATATAGTTTTCTTTTCGTGCATATAGTTGCTTTATCGAAACCTTGAGAGAGAGATAAAGAATGGGAAGTAGCGAAGAGACACCAGTGGTTCTCATTACAGGATGTTCTCAGGGAGGAATAGGTTACGCGTTGGCTCGTGAGTTCTCGGCGAATGGTTGTCGAGTGGTGGCGACGAGTCGATCGCAGAAGACGATGACTGATTTGGAGAAAGATCCTAAGTTCTTTGTGCAAGAGCTTGATGTTCAATCGGAGCAGAGCGTGAATAAAGTTGTGTTGAAAGTTATCGACAAATTTGGTCAGATTGATGTTCTTGTAAATAATGCCGGAGTTCAATGTATTGGACCTCTAGCAGAGATTCCAATTTCAGCCATGGAAAATACCTTCAACACCAATGTCTTCGGTAGATTGATTATTCAAGAATCCCAATCCCTTTTGTTAATGCTCACAATGTGTTTGTCAAAATTCCTGAATCAAAGTTTTCTGCAATTCAAGATCTTTTTCTTGTCTTATTCTGCTACTTAACTAGGTGATGATTTGTCTGGTGATTTGGGTTGTGAGACTTCTCTTGCAAGTAGTGAACTTTTATAAGAAATTTGCAGGTTCAATGAGGATGACTCAAGCTGTAGTACCTCACATGGTGTTTAAGAAAAAGGGTAAGATTGTGAACATAGGAAGTATTAGCATAATGGCACCAGGACCATGGGCTGGTGTTTATACAGCATCAAAAGCTGCTCTTCATGCTCTTACAGACACATTAAGGTTTTCAATTTTTCATTTTGATCGATTACCCTACAAATACCATCTTATTTTTGTGTTTGACTCTTCTTAAGGTTGGAGCTTAAGCCATTTGGGATCGATGTAATCAATATAGTACCAGGAGGTATTCAATCAAACATAGCTAATTCAGGGATATCAAGTTTCAACAATTTACCAGAGGTGAAACTATACAAAGCATTCGAAGAAGCTATACGTGAGAGAGCATTTCTATCACAAAACATAAAGCCAATACCTGCAGATACATTCGCCAAACAGACTGTGTCCGTGGTGCTTCAGAAGAACCCACCGGCTTGGTTCTCTACCGGAAGGTTATCGACTGTCATGGCCATCTTGCACCATATGCCAATCTCCATCAAAGACTTTCTCTTGACTAGAAGCTTTATGAAAAAGGGAGTAAAACTTGATCAGTAAATAAAACTGTTTGAATGTTGTATCTAACAAGTAAAAATGTTGATAATGTAGATGCAATATATTTCAAAGTATTAACCTTTGAAAAGTAAATTAGATTATATTCCAAATTGTTCAATTACATTCCATGCTTACAAGTAGACAGGTTCATAAAAATTGACCTGAAAAAGAAAGCTTTATCAGAGTGTAATTTTAGTATTCTATGGTCCACAGAGCCATATTTATTCATAGTCAAATTTTTTGTAAAATATTTATATCATCACTAAAGAAAATAAAAAAAAAGTCAGTAGGGTTACAAAGTCTTCCAGTTCAGGAGGAAGAAGACGACTTTTATCTTCTTCAATCTGCAATACACGAAGATGGATTCCAATTCCTAATTCTTTCTCTCAAAGCCAAAACCTTGTAACAGTATTCAGATAGTAGCACTCACCACCGTTGAAATTTTCCCGATGGGTAAAAACGGACGGCTCAGATGGAACCCTTTCAAGCACAGATCGTCTTCTTCTTCTTCATCATCTTCATCTTCAAAACCACAACAACCTCCGGTTGAATTTCTCTGTCCAATTTCGAATTCGATAATGTCTGACCCAGTTGTTGTATCTTCCGGTCAAACCTTCGAACGAGTTTGTGTTCAAGTCTGTCGTGACCTAGGTTTTGTACCAAAACTCAACAACAACGACGACGATGATTCTCAACCTGATTTCACCAACATAATCCCTAATCGGAATATGAAATCAACAATCGATAGTTGGTGCGATAGCGTCGGAGAATCTCGTCCTCAGCCGCCTGATTACTCCGTCATCGAGAGAAATTTACGGCAACAGATGCCAAATGTAGAGATTCGTGTCTCTGAGCGAGAGCTACTCGAAGCTGTAGCTGATAGAGCTCCGATGATGACTCGTCACGCTGAATCAGAGGTCATGGGAAGGAGAAAACCAACTGTTGGAGAATTCAATTCAACGAGTTCTTCTGATGAATCTGTAATTGTAGCTCAAAGTCCATTCACTCCTCTTCCTTTAACAACTCGGCCTGCTTGTTTCTCTCCATCTCCATCGTCTTCTTCCTCTGAAATCGAAACCCTAACTCAGCATAATTTCTTCTCTAACTCCACAACCGAAGCCACGACGAGTTATCCAGAAGAAGAAGAAGAGATCTACAACAAGCTTAATAGCAGTGATATATTTGATCAAGAGCAAGGTTTGATTATGATGAGGAAGATGACTCGTACTAAAGATGAAGCTAGAGCTTCACTTTGTTCACCTCGGATTCTCTCTTTATTGAAGAATATGATTGTTTCGAGATACTCTTTAGTGCAGACTAATTCATTAGCTTCGCTTGTGAATCTATCATTGGAGAAGAAGAACAAATTGACGATTGTTCGATTAGGATTCATTCCTCTTTTGATTGATGTTTTGAAATCAGGATCCAAAGAAGCTCAAGAACATGCTGCTGGATCAATATTTAGCCTTTCTCTTGAAGATGATAACAAAATGCCAATTGGAGTATTAGGAGCACTTCAACCATTGCTTCACGCGTTAAGAGCCTCTGAGAGTGATCGGACGCGTCACGATTCAGCTCTTGCGCTTTACCATTTGTCATTGAACCAGACGAATCGATCAAAGCTTGTTAGGCTTGGAGCAGTTCCAGCTCTTTTCTCAATGGTTAAGTCCGGTGAATCAACGAGTCGAGCATTGTTGGTGATCTGTAACTTAGCTTGCAGCAGTGAAGGAAGATCAGCAATGCTTGATGCAAATGCAGTCTCGATTCTCGTTGAGAAGCTAAGAGAGGGTTGGAGTGATGAGCCAAGAGAGGCAGAGTCTCGTTCTTCATCATCAGCTCGTGAGAATTGTGTAGCGGCATTGTTTGCATTGAGCCATGAGAGTCTTAGATTCAAGGGACTAGCAAAAGAGGCAAGAGCTGTGGAAGTGTTGAAGGAAGTAGAAGAAAGAGGAACAGAGAGAGCAAGAGAGAAAGCTAAGAAGATACTTCAGATAATGAGAGAAAGAATTCCAGAGGAAGAAGAAGAAGATGATGGTGAAGGATCAGTTGATTGGGATCGTGTTATCATCGACTCGAATGGTTCGATTCGATCTAGATTCAGAGTTGGTGGTAGAAGCAGAATGATTACTCAGAATTCTTCTGGCTTTTAATGGATTTGTCTCATTCCATTTGTTTATTCTGTGTTTTGTTTGTATAGTCTCAGAAAAAAATGTTCATGATTGAAATTTTTGTAACCTTAACTACAAATATTTGAAGAAAAAACGACTGATGTAAATATTTTATATGTACATAATTATTTATCCATTTAAAAGCAGATTAACATGAAAGTCTTTCCATGGACTACCTATTTTGGAGGCTACCGGATAAAGGGGACATGAAAGTCTTTCTGTGGCTGATCTGGAACCTGTAGAAAGCACGAAACGAACACTGCTTCTCGAATACTACAAGCGATCCACGTAGTATTATTACACGGGCCTCAGAGGAATTTGCATAATGGATGGAAGCTTGGACTACAGTCTCGATACCACGCTTTCGATTAATGCATCAAACAGGAGACTATAAATCCGATTGGATTTTCCCATCTACAGCCAAATCAGGGTTCACGGGTTACAAGTGTTTCGGCGACGCTTCCTGGAAAACGTCGGACCTCAAATCAGGCTTAGGATGGTTCAGATTTCCAGATTCAGTAGAGGGTGTTTGTTCCCGTGCGCGGTGTATTCATCGAAGCTTATCAGCGCTACATACAGAGATTGAGGCGGTTCTTTGGGCTATGGAATCATTGGTAGCAATCCAAGCTTTGGAGGTGGAGATGTCGACGGACTGCGAGACGGTGCTCGAGGTCTTCGCAAAACCGGAAGAGTGGCCAGCTTTTCTTCCTTAGCAAAAAGATTTCTCACGACTTCGCTCTTCATTCTCTTTCTTTCTGCTTTCTATTATTCCACGCAATATCAACTATAGAGCTGATGCTCTTGTGAGATTTGTTCGCGAAACATGGTATAGTTGAGTGTATCCAGACTATTGTGCACCAGCAACTTAAATGAGATTCCTGTTGACGGAAAAGAAAAAAGCAGATTAACATAAGTAGTTGACAGTTAACTATGTTTCAATAAACAGTTTAGGACAAGTATCTTAACATAACTAGAACTGATGTTGGGCTGATGTTGGGCCTAAAAAGCAAAATATTGATTTTGGGCCTTCATTTAAACGAATTGACTTAATTTATAATTTGGGCTATAATACTCATTTTATTGAGAATTTGATTTATTTTTTCTCGCAGATAATTAGCATTGAGACCCACATTATATTTATTTTTTAAAATAAAATAAAAAGCTGCATGTGTAGGTATCAGCATGTGGATGTGTCTCCAATGAATCATTACTATTATGTAAATAAAATATCGAAGAAGAGTCATCACTAACCAAATATATTGACGCTCCAAAGTTTGGTGAATTCATTTTACAATTAATTGTCTTAGTCAATTTGTTAACCCTGACTTTTCAAACATTTTTGTCTCCTACTTAATTAAATTATGTATATTTATTTATATGTAGTAATATAAATATATATAACAAGTTTAACCTTCTACACGTCCCAATATAAGCTTTCATTATTTTTTGGGAATTAAACTATATAACAAGTTTAGCATACGTTCATAAAATATTAGTACTAGTATAAGTTAATTTTTATTTAATCTTCTTAATGACTAGTATAGTAATATTAGGTTTTTTTTGTTAACTCGTATATGGACTTTTAAATTCCGCTCATACTATTGCAGATAAAAGGTTCGATCTATGGTGTATTGAAAATTTGTAAAGTGACTACACCACTGAATCATGTAGTATAGTAATATTATGTTTAAAATATAAAATAAAATAAAATAAACAATTAGTTGGTCGAATCATTTGATGGAGTTGACATTTGAATTACTTTATGGACATGATTATCCAATTTAGACACTAATGGCCCTCTTAATTTCGAGAACTAATAACAAACCTAAAATGTTATATTTAAAACGTTATGAGGGTCCAAATTTTACGTAAAGTCGATTATTAGTGGCCCTATATAAACGTGTGGTATATAAATATATATGCTTTTCATTTTATATACTATGTAATAATAATGAAATGAATAAAAAGTCTCTCTCTCTC
>JAKUCM010005325.1:0-17257 GCA_023374145.1 Lepidium sativum | reverse complement strand
TTTGAGTATTGTCGAAGTTATTACGAACAAATCGGAAGACCAGGACCAAGATCAAGTCTTGTTGAGCTTGAGCCGTAAGAATAGGGGTAGAGAGCACCCGCACGGTAGCGACGCGCGCGTGTGGGTGGCTTTCTTCTCATCTCCATGTTTTCTAAACTAGACTACATGTGTAAAACTATACACATGCAAAATAGTTTCTCTTAATAATATGTGACGTTTGCACCACTTAAGTAACGTAAGTTGTAGACAGACCCAGTCTCATTTCTCATTCAACAAAACCAACAATAAGTACACTAAGCCAATAAACTTTAATAACTTAAAACGTTGGCCCAACAAAAATGAGGAAATGAGTTGTCTACTGTCCACACGTATTTTAGAGACTAGGAGCAATCAAAAATACATAATCTGAAAAGGGGTAATGGAACAACCATTCTTTTTTAAAACCTTTAATTCATTAAAGATTGATCATTCTCAATATATTGTTTATATGATAGATATGATCTCATTCTGATGTATTGCTGTTTACATTTGAGTTAAGGCTTTAGATCAGATCTTTGAAAAACTGGGTATAGCATCAGGCTTTCAAATTAAAGGTCAGATCTCACGTCCTTGTTTCAAATACTTAATGTGTAAATGCAATAGTGTTATTTTATTTGAGTGATACTTAGCTAAAAATATATAAATACGAAAATATAAAACAATTTCATTTTGTTTTTGTTTTTTTGTCAACTGCAATTTCATAAAAAGGCTCTAACAAAGCCAGTCAAAATCCCGTACAATCAACTATAACCTTTCTCGCGTACAAACATGGCGAGGGAGTCAGCCTTATAGTTGAGAGTTCGAAGATTAATCGAAAGCGAAAAAGATGTAAACAGAGCACATAACTGTGTGAAGTCTTCCTGGAGCGGGAGAAAAGCAGGCCAATCCTCCGGCTTAAAGAGAACCTCAATCACAGTCTCACAATCCATAGACATCTCAACCTCCAGAACTTGGATGGCGATCAATGATTCCATGGCCCAAATGACAGCTTCTACCTCTGCATGCAGTGCAAATAAACTTATGTTAACTCCTCGAGCACCCGAACAACTACCTTCTACCGAATCTGGAAAACTGAACTAGCCTAACCCCGTTTTATGGGCCGTCGTCTTCCAGGAGGCATCCACCAAACATCGATAACCTGTGAAGCCTGAATTGGTTGTAGTAGGGAAAATCCAATCGGGTTTACGTGTCTCGGTGAAGCCCGTATGTCTGAACCACTGAACCAATGGCCGAAGCCGAATCGCTGACCATTCCCCAAATTCCGCCCTTGACCGAGAAATAATTTTTCCGGGATCAGGACAAATGTTCGAGAAACAAAAATCGTTCCTGGCTTTCCATATATTCCATATTAACCACGGAAAATAATGATAATTATCACCTCCTGGTAACCGCCAAAACAAATAGTCCAAATTATACCAAATTGATTTCCCCGGAAATAGATTTATTGCCGAAGGAATATCAGACAGCGCCTACGTCTGCAGCGCCAAAGGACACTGGAAGAGGACATGGTTAATTGACTCAATCTCTGCCCCACACTGTGGACAATCGAGCGGGCAATTAATACCTCGACGCTTCAAATTCGGATTAACAACCACATTACCAGATAGAATCTGCCACAAGAAATGTTGAATCTTGTTTGGGGCGCTAATCTTCCATAACTTGGCGTATAAAGCCTTAAAATTCAGTCATTCTGTTCCGATCTCTACTGACGACATGGTCTCCTCCGTTAGATATACGGACTTAACCGAATACCAACCAGTTTTGGTAAAATGCCAACTCCAATAATCTGGCCGTTGTTGCCAGGATATGTGAATACCTAATATGAGTTTAACATCAACATGATCAAAATATTGGCGAACCAAAATCTCCTTCTAAGAACCCGTCTGGTGGTCAATAAATTGGTCCACTATAAGGTTAGGGTATAAAGAGAGCGGATATCTTAGTGCCGCTCGGGGAATGGTTTATGGGATCCATGGGTCATTCCAAACCCGTATCGTCTTTCCATCCCCTATTCTCCGAATTGCTCCTTTCAAAACCAAAGGGCATGCAGATAGTATACTCCACCAACCAAAGGACGAATTAGCCCGCAATGTCACCAGCAAGGGACATGAATTCTGAAAGTAGCGGCCTCTCAGAACTTGTGTCAACATCGATTCTGGAGAATCCAGAAGACGCCAAAATTGTTTAGCTAGTAAAGCAGAATTAAAATCCTCCAAGATCTGAAAACCTAAACCTCTTTCGGCCTTCAGTCTGCAGACCGTCTTCCACTTATGCCAATGAATCCCTCACGAAGTATCTGACTTCGACCCACAGAAGTCCGCTATCGCGGTATTCAGATTTTGGACTACCGTCTTCAGGAGTCTATAACAAGATATTACATAAGTGGGCAGCGCTGACAGGACATATTTTATCAAGACCTCTTTGCCGGCTCGTGAAAGAAACTTTGAAGACAAACTATTAATTCTGTCTCTAAGTCTCTCTCTCATAAATGCAAAAACCTTAGTTTTTGCCCCTCCAATATTTTCAAGTAACCCTAAATACGATCCTTCTCCTCCTTCATTATAGATCCCAAGTGCCTGGTGTAAATCCCTTCAAGCTTCTAGGGATAAACCCTTCCCAAATTGGATCAAAGATTTCAGAAAGTTTATCTGTTGTCCCGAGATTTGTTCATACTTTCTAAGTATCCGCATAATCTGTTGTGATTCCCCGCTAGATGCTTTACAGAAAAAAAGACTATCATCAGCAAATAACAGATGTGTCATCGCTGGGCTTGTCTGAGCGATAGAGATACCTGTCAACAATCCTCGTTGCTCAGCATCCCTTAATTTTGATATCAACACCTCTGTGCACATGATAAAAATGTAAGGTGATATAGGGTCGCCCTGCCGGAGCCCCTGTTTTGGTTTAACAGAGCCTCCATGAACCCCATTTACCAGTATAGAGTACTCCACACAAGTAATACAGTACATAATACACCGAATCCACGGCTCACAAAATCCCAATTTGCGTAACAGGATTGTGACAAAATTTCATTCGACGCGATCATATGCTTTGCTCATGTCCGTCTTGATCGTCATATATTCACTCCTTATCGACTTATTTGTCTGCAGCGCATGAAACATTTCTTGTGCAATTAAAATATTATCTGAAATATTCCGTCCAGGAACAAAAGCAGATTGTGTTACAGATACTAATTTGGTTAGGACCCGGCAGAGACGTATACACATCACCTTAGATATGATCTTATATACCACATTACACAGACTAATTGGTCGAAATTCCACCATCCTCGTTGGCCGTGCAACTTTCAGAAGCAGACAAATGTTTGTTTGATTCAAAGACCGCTCAAAAGAGCTCGTGGCTAAAAAGTTATTAACCAACACAACCAAGTCATCCTTCACCGTTTCCCATACCTCTTGGAAAAATAGTGCTGTCATGCCATCTGACCCAGGCGCTTTACTAGGACTCATAGTAAATAACGCATGACGGACTTCCTCATAACTTACTCGTTGCATCAACATCTGATTATCTGAGACAGTAATTTTGGTCTCTAACTCATCCAAAACCCAAGTTGAATCCCCATTACTTGCAAAAAGCTTCGAAAAATAATTTGTTGCTTCTCGCAAAATATCCTCCTCCTTATTAACCCAGACATTGGTCTCTGTATAAAGACCTATTATCCTGTTACGAGCTTGCCACTGCTTAGTTTGGGCATGGAAGAACCTCGTGTTCTCGTCACCATCCCCCAACCACTGGGTTCGACTCTTTTGTTTCCAGTATATCTCTTCCTCCACATAGGCACATCTAAGAGCAAGAGTTTTCTGTAAGATTAGATCTGAACTCAAGACCCATTGCTCTTTAGATCCTCCAATTCATGTTTCAAACGTGTGATATTCTGTCGGCCAGGTTCAATGGTAGTATGCCTCCAGCATGAAATTGCACGACGACAAAACTTCAATTTATCTGCCAATGTTAATCGTCTCCGAGCATGTGAACACCTCCAACTGCGATCAATTAGTTCTCTAAGGCCATCTTTTCCGACCCATCGTTCATCAAAAATAAATTGTCGTTTTTTTGAAAATGTACTTTCAGAAAATCGACCTAAAATAGGCCTATGATCAGACCCTATCATATCTAAATACTCAACATCTGAGTTAAGAAATAAGTCATGCCATTCAACATTCCCATACGATTTGTCTAAAACACAGCGCATTATTCCATTTTGTCGAACTCCTCTCCATGACCAGACATTTCCTATTTTTGGAAATTCAATCAAGCCGCAGTCCTGTAACATCTGATTAAAAGATACAAACTGTGATAGGGGCCTAATTGACCCACCCAGCTTCTCGTGATTTCCACTGAGTTCATTAAAATCTCCCATTACCAACCAAGGCTCTTGCCGCTGAATACCTATTCTAGTTAACCGTTCCCACACATGATCTCGTCTGTGTTGTATAGGTTCACCATATATAAAAGTGATAAAGGATGTTATACCTTTCAATTATGTAGTTATGTTTATCATGTTTTTATCTTTATAATTAATGATAACATTTAAATAATCCTTATATAACAAAGTTAGGCCGCCACTCGTGCCAGCTGGTTCAACCGTTGTTAACAAATTAAATCCAAAATGTCTCTGTATTTTTTCCATAAATAAATAATTATTCTTTGTCTCTGAAAGAAATAAAAATTCAGACTTATACCTTTTCCAGATGTCTCTCAAATAACCAATTGTAATCTTACTGCCAATTCCTTGACAGTTCCAACATAAACCATTAACCATAAAATTAAAATCTCATCGGACTCTTGTCCTTTTCTTTAACTGCTCCCTCCTTTGCCACCTTCTGTTTAGGTGTCTTCCTCGGAGACATACCTTTCATTGCCAATGCCTTCTTAAAACTAACACCCCTAATAGGCGTATTAGTCCTAGAAGATATCTTACTTGGACCTACCGGCGACCTTGACACATTACCGGTGACCGGAACTTTACTATTGGCCTGAGACATTATGACCCTAATATTTCTAATTACTCGAGACTCAGGAAAGCTAAACGAAACTCCTAAATTTGAGGCTCGTGTTCTGCTACTCCTCAGCGTCTTCGTCAGTTTATATAGACGTGTACTAGTCAAGATAATGCCAAAATTATCCTTAAATATAGGTCTTATCTTAAGTATTTCAAATTTGAAAACAAAATAACAAATAATTCCCCAACTTAAGCCAACAATCCCTATTAGTACACGTGATTCTTTAAAGTAAAAAATAGGACCATTACACTCGATATCACTACAACTTTTATCCATAAAGTGGCCTTGTGACACAACGATTGTGAGCCTTAGACCTTGAGCTTGTACTGCGACATCGCTTCTCCAAGATCCGGAGAGTTGTATACATTCCATAAGACAGTTAGGAACATTAATATGATTCCCAGCACACCCCTGAAAGGACACAAAACCCAAAAGTATGAACCAAATTTTTACCAACATGAATGAAACAAGGAAAGAATCATTGTTACCAGTTGTAAAGAACTCCATAATTCTCCAAATTTGCCATGATCGCCACTTAAAACTCAAGCAGCGCATGATAACTAGTACCTTGTTGATGCCAAACAAATCTAGCAAGACAAAAAGGAACTCAAACATTAGAACCCTAATAGTTTCGATTCTGATCTCGTTCCCTAAACCAATACTACAAGTCATGGGCAGAACCAAGTCAATCACACCAAAATATGTGTAACAACCCGTCACTAACTCCATTCTTATGAGGAATCCCGAGACTTCCGTCTTAGGATTCGAGACAGAAAACAGAGACTTCTATGGTTGATCCATCACCATTGTGATTGACAATCCCCATCGGCCAAAATCTTTCAGAATCATCACAACAACGTTTAACGGGAAGATAATGTTATCCCATTTAACATTGTTGTTCAACTGAGCTACATCTCTATCAGTGCAACAAAATATTCTCAAAACCTCCAAAATTGAAACCATTTCATCCAATTCTATAACAAATCTGAACCAAAACCGCATAGATTTAGATTAATGTTACAAAATCTAGGTTTCGATTTCGACCTAACCGATCCAAACTCACCCCAAGCAAACAAAAATAATAAGGAAAGAAAAACTTATCTGAGATCCAAGGTCGTTCCACCACCGCCACGGAGTCGCCGAAGAAGAAGTTGACCTCGCATGTGAAGAATCCACCACGCAAAAGAAACCCCGAAACCAAAAGAAAGCCCCGATCTTGTGTGATTCTTGAAAGGAAATAAAAACAATCTCGAGAACCACCTACTCTCGATCCAGAACCAGATCCGCCCAGCCGCTCTGTGTCGTCGCCATGAATCTGCCGCCGAGGATTGCTTCCACCGCCCAGAGACCACCTCGTATACCTCGCTGGGAGAAATCGAAAACGAGAGAGAGAAAGAAATTAAGAAAATTATTTTTTGATATTCCATGTCTTCATATTTTTAATATTTTCATATGTTAAGTTAATCAAGTAAATTTCATTTTGTTTACTTGATTAACTTAACATATGAAAATATTAAAAACATGAAGACATGGAATTTTTTAAATGTTAAACCATTCAGCTGTATCTTAAACATTTTAAAATTTAAAAATATCCATTTCAAAATCCAATAACAGATAACATTGAAAAAAACTAAACATTCTGAAAACCTCTTTGAAAAAACTGAATAGAGGATATCAAAAACTAAATTCTTATCAATTTTTCAAAATCATGTTCATCTTCAATGTAATTCATAACAGTTGTAGGCCCTAGCATTAACAAAAAAATGCACTTTGATGATACAAGTGGTCAAATCAATTCTTTTAGGAAAAGTTACTCAAATATAGTAAAATTATACTCTAATTACTGAAATAGTTTTTGTTGGAAAAAAAGGAAGCAAATGGTGTAATTACGATTAAACCCTTTTAATAAAAAAAAGAACAAAAGTGAAAGAAAAAAAAAGAAGACGGTTCTTCTTCTTCTCTTTGGTAAATTTGGGTATATGTTGGCGGAGATGGGTAAAAGTTAGAGTGAAGTGTGACAGAGATAGGTTAAGTGTAATAGAGCTAGGCTGAAGTTTGGTAGAGGTAGGTTGTAGTGTCGTGTCCTATAGATTGGTTAAGCTCAATAGAGTAAGGACAAAGTTTGGTAGAGTTGATAATAGTTTACTAGAGTTGGATTACCGTATAGCAGAGTTGATTAACGTTTAGTAGAGTAGGTTATACATGTTTAGCGTTTGTTATAGTGTAGTAGAATTGATTAGCATGTGGTAATGTTAATTTATAGTACGTAGAGTAGATGAAATTTGGTAGAGTTCATATAGCGTCTGGTAGAGTTAATCTATAGTACAATTCATATAGCATCTGGTAGAGTTAATTTATAACATAGTATAATATATTAGTATAGTGACGTGATTTTAATAGAGTTTATTTAGTGTAATAGAGTTCAGTTTAATCTAGTAGAGTTTATCGTAGTGTAATAGAGTTCAGTTTAGTCTAGTAGAGTTTAATTAAGTGTAGTGGAGTTTATATAGTGTCTGGTAGAGTTAATCTATCATGTAGTATAGTATATTAGTAGAGTGATGTGATGTATAGTAGAGTTTATTATAGTGTAATAGAGTTCAGCTTAGTTTAGTAAAGTTAAGTTAAGTGTAGTAGAGTTCATATATCGTCTGGTAGAGTTAATCTATCACGTAGTATAATATATTAATAGAGTTCAATTTAGTCTAGTAAAGTTATTGTAGTGTAATAGAGTTCAGTTTAGTCTAGTAGAGTTTAGTTAAGTGTAGTAGAGTTCAGTTTAGTCTGGTAGAGTTAATCTGTCACATAGTATAATATATTAATGGAGTGACGTGATGTTTAGTAGAGTTTATTGTAGTGTAATAGAGTTCAATTGAGTATAGTAGAGTGTTGTTAAGTGTAGTAGAGTTGTACAAGAAGGTCGTGTGATAATATATATAAGTAAATTCGATTGTTGGTCGTTTTCATGCGTCAGTAACGACAATGACATGCACACACAAGGAATTTTTTTGACGTTATACTGCTTGCAAGAACACGTCTTTTCAGTCAAATTTATCAAATGAGAAGATTCAGATCTTGTAACAATAACATGGTGTTCGTCTATGTCCTACACATTGTATTGCCTAACTTCCTCAACCTTTGTCTGTCATTTCAGAAAAAAAATGTCAACTCTATTATACAATTACGAACTATACTAAAGAATAAGAAACTCTACTACCGGACTGTTTACTCTACTACGAATGAATTAACTATACTAAAACATTATATAAACTCTACTATAAACAAATTAACTCTACTATAAAGAAGGTTAACTCCATCATGACCACATCAACTCTACTAACGTATATGAACTCTATCATAGAAGATTAGGTCCACCATGACTGCATTTAACTCTACTCTAAACAAGTTTATCTCCAACATGACGACATTAACTCTACTACAAGAAGACTAACTCCACTATGACGACATTAAATCTACTACAACAAGTTTAACTCCACCATGACAACATTAACTCTACTACAAGATGATTAACTCCACTATGAAGACATTAACTCCACTACAACAAGTTTAACTCCACCATGACAACATTAACTTTACTACAAGAAGATTAACTCCACTATGAAGACATTAACTCCACTACAATAAGATTAACTCCACCATGACTGCATTTAACTCTACTACAAGCAAAATTAATTCCACCATGACGACATTAATTCTACTACATGAAAGAGAGCTCCAATGGAGTCAATTATGGAGGAAGAAATTAGGTCACTAACTTTACTACGAATAAAGTTTAACTCTACCATACCTTGCTTTTCTTACATTTCAACATTATTATGCAAAACTTAACTCTACTATGATATGATTAACTCTATCATGTTGCGCTCATTTACTTTAGTAGAGTTGGTAAAAGCGGGAAAATGAATTCTACTACAAATAAAGTTTAACTCTACTATAGACGACTTTTTAATTCAATAAAACTCTACTAGACACTCTGTACTCTATTACGAGTTCGAAAAATTGAGAAAATAAACTTTACTACAAATAAACTTTAACTCTATCATGCACGGTTTTTCGCACATATAAACTCTATTATACGCACTTTAACTCTATTATGTTGCACTCAATTACTTTAATAGAGCTGATTAAAATCAACTATACTACGAATAAATACTAACTCTACTATACACAACTTTTTAATTCATGTCAACTCTACTAAACACACTTTAACTCTAGTAACATATGATTAACTTTTGCACTCAGTTAGTTTAGTAGAGTTGATCAAAGCGGGAATATTATGTGGCAAATTTCATTAATGGCGTTTTTGTAAATACGTTTTTTGTTTACTCATTAAAAATAGCAAACATTTGCTCTATTTAAGTAATTAACTCTTACTTTTGCCATAATTTAGCAAATCACCCTTTCTTTAATACTTCTCTGTATGCATAAGACTAAGGTTTTACACTTACCCTTTTGAAGTACATGTGTTTTACTTTCGGACTTATGTTCTCCGGTTGAGTTCTTTAAACTATCTTGTAGTTCTTTTCGAACTTATGCTCTAGCAATGGAAGTTTGTTTTATCGGGAAAGAAAAGAGGAAAAAATTTGGAGGAGTAAGATGTTATATTGTGATGATATCATCAGTGAGACCTTTGACACCTTTGACATAAACCATGCCTTTCTCACTAAGTTGAAGCTCTTTCCTCATTTCTTCAACATGAACATCATTTCCTTGAACCACAATCTCATCTTAATTTCCCTTTTGCACTCATCATCATTTTCACCTTTATCTCCTCTTTCCTCTGCAACACAACTAGACAGAATCGTCATCAAATCTCTCACAATAACAACGAGAGAAAGATTTTCAAACTCAGATGACATATTATTGTCCTAAGTTTTTTCTTTTTAACGGCCGTGTTGGAAAATTCTAAAGACATTCTCCTTGTATACAACAATATGGGTATGTATATATATGTCTACTTACATTCTAAAATTTGTTTTCCATTTTGTGTTACTAGCAATAAGTGTCTCATCATCAGTATAGGTGGTTGCAAAGCTATGTCATACATAAACTTATTCTTTAGGTTCATTATTAGTATTGAAAAGATTGGTAACTAGCTAGAAATAACAGTCCATTGCAATATGAATACAATTGGTTACAAAGACTTAAATATGATGGATGCTCTTAGTCTTTTTAACCTTAAGACTATTATTGTTTTCTTGTAATTAATTATCTTATTAAATAAATTTAATATTTATCAAAATTTTTTTGTTATTTTACATTTATTTTGTTAACTAGTTTTTTTTTCAAAATTCAACTTATCTGTTAGATTTAATATTATTATTTGAACAATGACTTTCACTTAAACATCCGTTCATTTTTTATAAAATAAATAATAATAATAATAATAACAATGATAATAACTAGTGACAATTTTTTTAGATTTAACCAAGAAACATGTGATCCAGTTTCGTTGCCCCTGATTTAGTTATGCATGAGTTGGTGAGTTCAAATATCGATCCAATGGTTACTATTGAAGAAAAAATTATAGCAATCTAATGGCGACTGCAAAGACGATTCTAGCGGTTATACATTGTTTCTCTGATTGGTTAACAATTATCATCAATTATTCCGGTGAAGTGTTGTAGTCTCTCCACTATCTCTTCTCGGCGTTTATTCCCACGATCCACTCTCTGTAGAATCATGGTGTATCTCCCTCCATGAACATAGTGGAGAGACATTCTTGCATAAACGCTTCACTTTACCACCAATAGCTTCTCTGTTTCATCAAATTCTCGATACTCATCAACAAATTCATTCGATACAGTTACTTCACCTTCGCTATGACAAACAATTTGAGAAGACCAATTCAAGATCTTGACATCAAAATTGCTGAAGATCTCTAGTGCTGTTGGCGCTCATTGTTTTGTGATTGTTGGTCGATCAACAATCTCGAGACGTCAAAACATCCGTGCCATCATCAATGTCTTGCCCTGTGCATGGAGTTACGTTGGCTCTGTGATTGGTTGTCCTCTTATCTTTCCTAATGAATATGTCATGGAGACAGTTCTCCGCGATGGGCCCTATGCGTTTGCTGATCGGATGCTAGTTCTCCAACGGTGTTCTTCAATTATGCGTCCTCGAATGATGGATGTCATTCCTTTTTGGATCCAAATTTGGGGAATTCCTCATCAATTCCTGATACAATAGGTAATAGCACATATCGATCAAGCCTTATGTGATGTTATTGATACTGAATATCCTGGCACAATAGCTACTCATGTGGACTTTGTATGAGTCTGTCTGAACTAGGACATTACCTATCCACTATGATTACGACGCAGATTCCAGTTCTAAGTAGGAGTCACAACAATTCACCGGCTCTGCTATGAGAGACTTAGAGGTTTCTGTGAAGAATGTGGCATGATAACCTATGATATTGGCGCTTGCCTCATTACCAACAGAGGGCTTTATTGTAAGAATTATTTTAGGGTCAAACATGTATGACTAATGTGTTAGGGTCATTATTTAAAAGAGTTAAAAGTACGAGGATACTTCAGTGATTTCTAATTTAATGAAGGGCTGAATTAGAAATTCTTTCAATATAAATAGAAGGATATGTTCCCCACAACAACCCTAATAAGAAATACAGAACCGTTCTCTGCATCCCATCAACAGAGACCTCAAGCTATTTCGGGTTTGTTTTGGAAGAGCCATTGCCAAATCCAGATCATAAGTTATAAATCCTAAAGGTACACTTCCGCCTATGTTCTTATTATTCAGAGACTGACATGTGATTGATTGAGAAATCATTGATGTTTTTCTTTAATTTACAATTGGTATCAAAGCACCATGTTCAGTTTCCATTTGATAATCAGGATAATTTTAATAATAAATTCAGGTTTATTAATATGTGAAATTCTAAAGTTTAATCTAGATTAGAGAGTTCTGGAATCTATGGTTTTATGTTGTTTGTTCTAAATATAAACATGTTTAGATCTTAGATTTAAGCCTAAAGTTTATTAAATTTTCGGATCTAATAGAATTGCTCATAAGGTTATGTTATTTGAATTTTTTTCAAAAGTTTTAGAGCAGTTTTTGGATTAGATTCGGAACTAAGGTTTATGTCAAATTGTTTAATTCGAAACTCAGATTATTTTTTTGAAATTTTGAACAATTTTCATTCTGAATTTTTTTTGGCTATGGTGGCTACAAATTTGTTTAGAGTTTTGTTGGAAACCCACTCAAGTTGAAGACATGGGTATTTTTGCAATTTTAGCTAATTCTGGGTTTAATAAAACCATGAGTTTTATAATGGGTCATTTTCATGTGTTCATATGTTAATTTCTAAAGCCCATTTCGTTTCACTTTAACCAAAAATAATTTACAATTCTGGGATTCGAACTAAGGTTGCACTTCAAGTTTACCATTCTTCTACCATCATACCATAGTGGCATTCTTGGATATTGAATCCCCAGACTAGTTAATATATGTATACGCAAGAATAATAATAAAAGTTTAAGGTCAATAATAATTTTGATTGTGCAAGTTTAATATTTGAATTGGATTGTGAATATTAAGTCGATCCAAAGGTAGGTTTATATTTGACCGAATTATATACATACATGTGACAATAAATATGTGACAATTATTTGGAATAGCTTTGTGAACAATAAATCGATCCAAAGATAGGTTATTGTTCATCATACATTATTGCCAATGTTTGATTATTACAACAAGAATATCGTTAGTAGTTAAGATTACTGTCCAAAGACTTGATGTTAATGTTGCACTTGGTATCTTGAGATGGGTTTGCACAATTGTTCATTTTATTATTGTTTTATTTTGGTTTAGTAGTGAGTTATTAATAAAGATTGTTCTTTTTCAACAAATTCTACTGCAGTATCTGCAAACTTTGGTTCAAAAGTGCTCAGCCTTTCAAACTTTGGTTCAAAAGTGCTCAGCCTTTCAAACTTTGGTTCAAAAGTGCTCAGCCTTTCAAACTTTAGTGAAACAAGAAAAGGCTGAAAGTGCTCATATGGTTACACTAAGGGTCAGGGCAAAAGAAGGAAAATTGAGGTTGTTACGAATGATGCTGCTAAAGGTCCAACTCAGAAGAATCAGACTAAGGTTGCAGATACCTGTTTCTTTTGTAAGAAAGTTGGACTCATAAAGAAGGACTGTCAAAAGTATCACGCTTGGCGTGTAAAGAAAAGTAGTTTCCTTGCTATGGTTTGTTCTGAAGTGAATTTAGTTGAAGTACCCAAAAACACTTGGTGGTTAGATTCAGCTGCAACTATTAATATTAGTGTTTCACTGCAGGGTTGCCTGAGCTACCGAAAACCAACTGATGCTGAAACACGCATTCATGTGGCTAATGGATTTGCGGTGGATGTGGAGGCAATTGCACCTTTTAGATTGTTTTTTAGTACTGGTCAACTTTTGGATTTGAAAGACACTTTTGTTGCTTCGTCATTTAGACGTAATTTGGTTTATGGTCCTTATTTAGACAGATCTGGTTATTCTTGTCTTACCGGGAATGGAAAAGCTACTTTGTCTTTAAATTCAGTTATAATTGGAACTGGTACACTTATGGATAATCACAATCTTTATATGCTTCTCACTGTCGATTCTTATAATGAAAACTTAAGTGTTGAATCAAGGGGTACTAAACGAAAATTCTAAAATGCAAGTTCAGGAACTCTATAGCATAAACGCTTAGGTCATACTTCTAGAAATAGAATTAAGCGACTTGTGTCAGATGGTATATTAAGTTCGGTTGAATTCACAAATAGTGATGTATGTGCGGCTTGCATTAAAGGAAAACAGACCAAGCATAAGAGATTGGGTGCATATAGAGCTAATGAAGTCCTTGAGTTGATACATACAAAAATTTGTGGGCTTTTCCCTATGACATCTTGGAACAGTCAACAATATTTTATATTTTTCATTGACGACTACTCTTGATATGCATACTTGTTTCTTATTCATGAAAAATAGAGTCTTTAGACGTGTTCAAAAAGTTTAAGACTGAAGTTGAGCATCAACTCGACCGAAGGATAAAGTCTGTCAGATCTGATCGTGGTGGAGAATATTACGGTCGGTATGATGGTTCAGGTGAAAAACGTCGAGGACCATTTGCCAGATACCTAGAGGAGTGCGGAATTGTCCCACAATATACCATTCCAGGGTCTCCCAGCATGAACGGTGTATTAGAAAGACGTAACTGCACTCTTAAAGACAAGGTAAGGAGTATGATATGTCATTCCACCTTACTTGAGTCACTCTGGGGAGAGGCGCTAAAGACTGCAGCTTATATTCTTAATTGGGTACCAACTAAGGCAACTGAAAAAACACCTTATGAGCTTTGGACTGGTAGAAAACCGAGTCTAAAGCACTTTCACATATGGGGGTGTCCAGCAGAAGCTAGGCCCTATAAGCCATTTGAGAAAAAGTTGGACTCTAGAACTGTGAGCAGTTACTTTATTGGTTATTCTGAGCGATCTCGGGGCTATACGTTTTATGATCCCACAAAATAATATTTTTGAGACGGGAACATACACATTCTTTGAGGATAATGAATTTAGGGGAAGAAATAAAGTTAGAAACATCATCTTTGAGGAAGAATCGGATTCAGGTTCGAGACCGATTCATATAGCTATTTTTGATAAAGCAATTTTGACACCTCAATTTGATACTAGAGCTCTTCCTCTAACCAAGATGACAATGAAAATCAAATTCAAGATCCTCAAGAACCATTGCATCAAGAAAAAGTTCTGATGCATCAAGAACAAGTATGGTGCATCAAGAACAAGTGTCAGTGCATCAGGAACAAGTGCCTATGCGGCGATCCACTAGAGAAAAGAGAAGTGCTATTTTGGATGATTATATAGTATTTCTCATGGAACAAGAGGAAAATCAAACCGAATTGAAAGATGATCCTATCAACTTCCGTGAGGCCATGGGTAGTTCCAACTCAGATAAATGGGTCAAAGCAAGTGAAGAAGAGTATTAGTCAATGCTAAACAATTATGTTTGGGACATTGTCCAATTACCAGAAGGTGTAAAACCCATTGGTTGTAAATGGATATTTAAAACCAAAATGGACTCAAGTGGTAATGTGGAAAGGTATAAGTCCCATCTAGTAGCTAAAGGTTATACTCAGAAAAAAGGGATTGACCATAAAGAAATTTTTTCTCCAGTTTCATCAAAGGATTCTTTTAGGACAATCATGGCTCTTGTTGCAAGTATATATGCTCAAGTATGTACGCTTCCGGATTTAGCATACATTGTTGGAGTTTTGGGCAGATACTTAAGTAATCCAGGTATGGACCATTGGAAAGCAACCAAAGGGTTATGAGGTACCTGCAGAGAATAAAGGACTATATGCTCACATATCATAATCAGATAACTTAGAGATCATTGGATATTCTGATTCTGATTTTGCTGGATGTCAAGATAGTAGAAATTCCACTACAGGCTATGTTTATTTGTTGGATGGTGGAGCTATTGCTTGGCATAGTGTGAAACGATCACTTGTAGCTTCCTCCACAATGGCGGCATAATTTGTAGCGATTTTGAGGCATCCAATCAGGGACTTTGGCTAAGAAATTTTTTCACTAGGTTGCGAATTGTTGAGGGAATTGAAAGACCACTCAAGTTATATTGTGACAATAAATCAGTTGTATTGTACTCCAATAAAAACAGGAGTGCTACGAAGTCCAATTTTATCGAGATTACGTTTCTCGTTGTTCAAGAGAGGGTACAAAATGGAGAGATTTCCATAGAACACTTAGCGACAAACTCCATGATTCCAGATCCTCTTACGAAAGGTATCCCACCAAAGGTTTTTCATGAGCATACTGCTCGCATGGGTGTTTTAATATTTGAGGATCATTTGGTTTAGTGAGAATTTTCATCTGAGTTGGGTTTTATATTTTTTTTGTTGTATCTATGCACATTTCATTTTCTAATCAGAAATAAAGTATTCAGTTTGTTTCATTTGTACAATAAAATTAAATGATCCCACTAAGGTAGGACCATCTTTTGGCAATTGATCTATGTCATTTGACTATATTGATTTCAGTGACCATGGAAGGTTTTGTCGTTTTTATTACAACAAATACCGTTGTGATCCTATGTTGGTATGGTTAATGGACGAGATTGTTTATACTCGACTATATAATGACGATATTGAGCTCATAAAGTCTATCACATCTTCGGAATACATATTTGACCCAGTGGGAGATTGTAAGAATTATTTTGGGGTCAAACATGAATGATTAATGTGTTAGGGTCATTATTTAAAAGAGTTAAGAGTACGAGGATACTTGAGTAATTTCTAATTTGATGAAGGGTTGAATTAGAAATTGTTTCCATATAAATAGAAGGTTATGGTCTCATTGCCAAATCCAGATCATAAGCCATGGATCCTAAAGATAGGATTCACTTATGTTCTTATTATTCAGAAAGTGACATGTGATTGATTGAGAAATCATTGGTGTTTTTTTTTTAATTTACATTTATCACTCTTCTGGTGACTCAGATGATGATTTCGCCCCTGCGAATCCTAATCATGGAGTCTACATAGAATAAATTGTTGAAGATATCCCTATTGATAATGGCCATGATTTCATGAACCCAGCGGATGTTGATATGAATTTTCAAGATGCTCGTAATCCTAACTATGATGCAGATATGGCAGTGGCAAATGAGCATTTTATTGATGATGATACTAAGAATACCCAGATCGTCGCAAGCGTAAATTGGATGACGATTTCCCTGAAGTTTCTTTTGCAAAATTTCGGACTCGTGAAGCCTTCTCTGAGGTTGGTTCATCGTCCTCCTGAAACATCAACAAGATTCAAGGTTTGGTGGTTCCTAAAACACCCAAGGCGCCATGATTACAATTTGTTGGAACTGTCAAGGTCTAGGCATTGACCTGACAGTTCGACGCCTTAAGGAGATTTATAGGAAAAATCTCTCGGACATGATATGCCTCATGGAAACGAAGCAGCATGACCCTTATGTTTTTATTGTTTGCAGTGATTTAGGACTTGATAGATGTGTAACGGTTCCTACACAAGGTATAAGTGGAGGTTTAGCAAATCTTCCGGAAAAAGTATGTGCATGTGTCTGTAGAATTTCAATCTCCAAATCTACTTGATTGCTTTGTTCAATTTTTAATGGAAGCAGTT
>JAKUCM010005324.1:0-16218 GCA_023374145.1 Lepidium sativum | reverse complement strand
TTTACCAAAATTAAATCGTAGAAAGTATTTAACATTGAAGTGAATGCTTAACGTACATATATTGAGAAGTAATTCTTTTTGTTAAAATAACGGAAACAAAATATTTATCTCAAGTGGGCTTTAAATGTTGTTACGTATTCGATTAACAAAACACAGTTGAAGAAGTGAACACATATATGTCTTTTACGTTAAAAATATTGAAAATGTATAAAAGTATTAATATTTTAATTTTACAATTTGCTACTGTAACGACACTAAACACAGTATGACATGCCATTGACAACAAAAAAACACAGTACGACACTATAACAAAAACTATAACAAAAAAGACAACTATATTATTATTATTATGTATAATTTATGGGTTAAAGAGAAAAATACTAAACTTAACACTAAAATAGTGTTAAATTTAGTTTTCTCTTCAACCATGATTATATGATTTCCATTCCTTTTACAGTATTATATTATATTTGATGTGATACAGTTCAAAACTGTAGAAAATAAAATATTATTATACTTTAATTAAATTTATACTATATTAATTTTATATTATCTGTTATACATCTCCACAAACAATGTTTGTCATCATCGTACGTTCGTAAACATAAGTTTTTTTTTGTCAGTAAGTAATTATATTAAATCCAAAAGAAAAATTTGTCAACTATCTTAATGGTTTTTAAATTCTATTCTTACTATTGCATGTAGGAAATTCGATCATTAGTGTCTTGAAGATTTGTAAAGTGACTACACCACTGTTAATAGGATTCTCGATGGTAGGATCCTAAGACCATCAGATGCAGGACAAGACTTAGACGCGGTTGTCCGAATTTCGGGTTAAATACTCCAAAGATAAAGGGGAGACAGCCTTCCTTGGAAAACATGTCAAAGACAAAGGGGAGATAAGCTTATTAGACATGGTTCATCTGTATAAACTCAATACCTCACCCAGCACTCAAGAACCGGAGCAGCAAACAAGGAGTTCACGTCAACAACCTTTCCTAGAGGATCAGGAAGACATACACTTACTTCTCCTTATCAAGGGGCTCCAGACACTACCAAGAGAATTAGAACATGGGGTTTATTTCTATGGATTCCTGACTCAATTATCTAACTACTCGAGGTTCCAAATCAGCCCAATCCAAGCTTGGAGCCGAAAGTTATGAATTTCACAAGTTGGGACCTTCTGCACTAAGGCCTTATGCGCGACAACGTCAACTTTCGAGCAACATAGCCCAGCTCAGGAGCAGCATTCACTCTGGACCACTTGGAGATTATTCTTGGGCCTTTCAGTGATCCAAAATGACCAAGAACACATCAAAAGCCCAACGGATCCTCCAGATACCCGCATTACAAGAAGAATGGTCAAACCGAATCTGTTTAAGGAAAGTCCGGGAGCCACTTCCCTTAAGAGCTTGCAAACTTATGTGTGGGCGACCAGGAGACACTCTAAGACATTCAGAAGCATCCAGGAGAGTCTTCCCATGCTCCAGAACGCAGAGGATTAGGCAAATCCTCTCCATTGAAGACTTTCCATATCCGGCCGATCACCAAATCTTCTCCAACAGCTCTAAGATCGACGGCCCTCATCACTTGTCCGTCGGACACTTAATTTTGTCATATTTCCTTCCCATTTTAAGCATATTACCGTTGTACTGTTGAGCCTATATAAGCTCAAGCTTTCCATTGTATTTGGCAGACTTAAAAAGACATAAAAATACTTGAATGATGAAATTCTCTTTGTTAGAATACTTAGCCGCCTTCTCTTTCTTTTGAGGATTCAAGAACGAGAGACGAGTCAAGCTTGTGAGGATTCCAACTTGACGGATCCGAGATTATCAGAGGAATAATCACCCTCCTTTGTGGTTCTCATTCACGAAATTCCGCCAAAAACTAGTCTTCATCGGTTTGGACTCACCAAGGTCGAGCCGTTGAATTCATATCCGAGACCTCACCACCGAGACTCCTATCAACTGTGCCACCTGTTCTCGACAAATCCAATAGTTATGATATAATTTTTAACTATTATTTGATATTGCAGTTAATTGTTTGAAAATAATCACTAAAATTATGTAAAAAAGTAACATTATCATAATTCTAAAATTATTTTAATAATACCTATTTTGATTACCGATTTATTAACTAACAAATAATACACATTTTCAAAAATGTTATTATATCATAAAAATATTTTAATAATATACTATTAATTTTAGTGTAATTTTTAGTGTTGTAGTTGGAGAATAAAAACTTTAATGTTAAAACTGTACTAAATATAGTATAATCTCAACACTAAAATAATGTTGTAATTGAAGATGGCCATAATATTTTCTAGAATACTAGTATTGATTGAATTTTATTATATTATGACTTTTACTGGAAAAAGAAAATTTTGTTTGATATGTCTTTAGTTAAAATATATTCCATCCGTTTCATATTATTTGTCATTTTACAATTTTTCACACATAATAAGAAAAGATTTAAATGCTTAATTATGCATTTGATTGACTATTAAAATTTCAAACCATTTAATATTTTATTTATTTAATAAGAATGAATAAAGTCATTTTATATTAAAAATAGATTGAAAAATGAAAATGATAACTAAAATAAAAAAAAATTTAACCTACAATCACAAATAATATAAAACGGAAGGAGTATATTATATATTGAAATTAAAGGCAGTAACATTTAGTTCATGAAACGTGTATATACTACAAATACACATAACTTTTCATTAATTTGCTAAGATCTTAATATTTATTAGTATAGCTCTAAAGAAAAAAAAATGTGTATCTTATCTTGTAATTGTTAATATTTTCAGTATATTATGTGATTGGTTGAATTTTATTAAAGTAAAATATTATAGGATTTTTGTTGAAGAAAATTTAATTTTCTTAAATATGTGGCTTTAGTCAAAACATCTTACAACGAAAATAGTAATGTTTAACTTTGAAACATATATTCAAAACAAATAAATTAAATTTTCATTAATTTGTCTAGCTCTTAATATTTATTAATATAGCTGTAAAGAACAGAAAAAAATGAGTGTGTGAGATTTAATACAATTTGAAACTTTTGGGGCAGTTATAGCTCTTAAAAAAAAGGAAGGATTTGCTTAGAAGACTCAAACTCCTATGATAAAATTGTGCCCATATGAAAAGTGATCATGCCAACGTAATTTTACATGAAATATCGCACCTTTAAAATAATCTTTACTTTTGTTACAATATAAATAAAAAAGAACTAATAAAATTATTATTTTATTGATTTTAAATTAAAACAAAAAGAAATGAAAATGAAAAAAGGAAGAAGAGAGACAGAAAAGGCGTGAGGGAAAAAGAAAGAAGTAAATAAGAGGAAAAAAACGCGTCTTTGTAGACAATACGAACTTCCCCTTTCCTTTAGGCACGCATTGCGCCGCCGTGAAACTAGCTCACTCCTCTCCTCTTTTTTCCTTTTTCCTTTTCCAATTTAATACTACAAAATCTAATTATTGCTTTTCAAGAAATATATACTTTCACCTTCACCGAAAAATTAACTATGTATTTTCATTACAATTATCACTTCATTTTTTTACATTGACAAAGTTAGGACCGGTATTCTATTTTTATAATATCTATATATTATCGTTGGAAAAAAAATGAAACTCACTTTTTAAAATTTATTTTAAATTCATAACTATCAAATATAATATTTATTTAGCTAATTATCACTTCCATTAATTCCTTAATTTTAATATTTTATCTTATTCATGTTTACCTATGTTTTCATAATTGTTTATTTGTGGGTGGAACAAGTCATTTTCAATTAGATTCTTTGACTAATTATTATGGAAGTATAGATTATTGAAAACGACTTGTACACACAAATTATCTTTTTCAGGAAATTGTTTTTATTTAAAAGAAGTAACTAGATCATTATCATCTCCAATAGATAGCTCTAAAGACAGACTATTATCATATCTCTCTCACAACTCTCTCTGTCTTCTCTCTAAGGAAAGACCAAAATGAAAAGAAAGAGACAAAAAAAGCATTAAAGGTTTAAATAAAGCACGTAAATAACAACAAATTATTACGCAATAATACAAAATTTTAAATTTTATATAATTATATCACTACCAAAATATATACCAAACACCCCAAAAAAAAAGTTTACCATCTTTTGCCTCCTTTCTCTATATATCCTAAATCATACACACAAAAATACTCATATATACAAAAATTTACACAAATACAAACTTCGTATATATCAAAATAAACAGAGAGAAAAGAACCCTTTTCTCCTCCTTGATCGGAGGGTCGCCGTATACATTAAGGATGGACGGTGGTGGAGAGATGACGGCGACGGCGACGGCGACGGCGACGATGGAGGCGAGAGGGTTAAAGAAAGGGCCGTGGACGGCGACAGAGGATGCGATTTTGACGGAGTACGTGAGAAAACACGGTGAAGGCAATTGGAACGCCGTGCAGAAAAACTCCGGCTTGCTCCGGTGTGGCAAAAGCTGCCGTCTACGGTGGGCGAATCATCTCCGGCCAAATCTAAAGAAAGGATCTTTTAGTCCTGAGGAAGAGAAAATCATCATCGAACTTCACGCTAAGCTTGGAAACAAATGGGCTCGTATGGCTTCTCAGGTTCATATTCAAACCAAAATCCTTTATTTCTCATTTTTTACAAAAAAAAATTAAACTTAATCTTTAAATCTCTTCAACAAAAAAAAGAATTTTATGAAGTTTGATTTTTCCAATGAAACACATAAATTGCATGTTTCAATGTGTTTTGAATCTCTCTTTCTCTCTTTGCATGATTGATCTTGCATCTCTATTGTTTTTGTTTGATTTTTGTTAATATTTTTTCTGATTTTTTTATTTATATATAGTTACCTGGACGAACGGACAATGAGATTAAGAACTATTGGAACACGAGAATGAAGAGAAGACAACGAGCTGGTTTGCCTTTATACCCTCAAGAGCTTCAACATCAAAAGATTGATGATAATGAGTTTAGTTCCTTTGAATTCCCAAACCAAGATCATCAAAATATGATTCAATACACTAATTCCTCTAATACTTCATCATCCTCTTCTTCGTCTTCTCAGCCTTCAACATTGATGCGTCTTGATCCTTTAATCTATACTAATCCCGGTCTAAACCCGATCCCCGATTCATCGATGGATTTTCAAACGTTTTCTCTCTACAATAATAGCTTTGAGAATGACAATAACCGTTTTGGTTTCTCTCTTCCTTTGTCTTCATCATCCTTGTCCAACGAGTTGTGTAATCCCAATCACATCCTTGAGTTCGTCTCCGAGAATTCGGATTCAAACAAGACCAATAAGAAAGGCATTGATGCTACGAGTTATAGCTCACTGCTTATGGGAGACCCTAAGATGAGACCAAATGATTTCCCTTTAGGACTAGAAAATTCTGTCCTAGAGCTTCCTTCAAACCAAACACCGATCCATTCTTTCACTTCTGATACTATTTTCAACAATAGAGCTCGTTTTGAACCACATGTGGGCAACAGTGGACTTCTTGATGCGCTCTTGGAGGAGTCTCAAGCCTTGTCTCGTGGCAGACTCTTCAATAACGTCGCTAGGGCTTCCTCAATGACGGATCTATGTGAGGTTCAAGCCAATAGGGTGAAGCTGGAGCTTGAGAGTTGCTTAATAGACCATACCAACTCTTCTCATCATTCTTCATTTGGTAAGAACATTATTTTTGTTATAACAATTAGCCGAGAAATGGTGTTTTTACAATTAATTCAGATTTAATTTTTTTGGGGAAACAGGAACAAACCCTAATGTTCAAAACAAGTGCAATGAGATAACAATGGTGAAAACAACGATGGATGATGACGATGAGGTTATTGATGAGTCTCCTCAACAACTTCCCTTCAACGTCTACACCATTGCCTGATTGGTATAGAATGACAGAAATCCAAAACGAAGCCTCATGTTTAGCTCCCCCAACGGGAATTCTCCATCAAGCGAACCACATGTTGGAACCATCCACCGTACCGACTTCGTCCGCTGTAGATCCTACGGCCTCGTTGGGGTCATGCTATTGGAGTAACATGCCTAGAATCTGTTAAAACCAATTGGAACCGCCTACCATGAGCAAAAATATCATTTCTTTGACTTGGAAAAAGAAAGCTAATTGTATGCTTTACTTGTCTTTGTTGTGTAATATCTTCTTCAAAGTGTTCAAAATTTGGGATGTCCTATGAACTTCATGTTTACATATTGCAAGGAGACCAAAAAAAAAAAAAGAGAAATATAAAGGAGATGAGAATGAGCTTCATTTATTTATTTTCTTTTTTTGGTAAATCATGGTACGAATCGAACTTAGTGCTGAACAAGAGATATCTACAAGAAAATTTATTGCATTTATATTAACTCATTCAACACACTTTTTGGTCCACATTTAATGTATCACCATCATGTGTGACAAAATACATGCAGAATATGAAAATTGATCATTACTTTCAAAGGGAACACAACTGTTAAATTTGGTAACATATTTATTAAAAATTTATAGTTTCTTTGACAAAAAATGATAATTTATTTTATTTCCTTATTTTTAAACAACAATAAAACTTTATTAAAAAATATTTCAAAGTTAAGCTTTTCTCAATCTGGTAATTCTTTTTTTTCGGGAAGTGAAAGACTAGTAAAAAATTTATGATGTAAAATTTGGTTTTTGGATCGCGCTTTGTCAATTCAATCGTTTGATATAAAAAGTCCTTAAGAGTCATTTAATAATAATAAAAAATTATACACTTATAAAGAAAATAGAAGATAAAAGTGAAGAAAAGAGAAAGAAAATAGAAGATAATATAGACAATTTATTGGAGGCCCAAATCAAATTGTAATATGTAATATATATATACAATATAATAAAAACTATGTAAAATATCATTAACCATAATATATAACTATATAATATATTTATTATATAAAATAATATAAATTAGAATTAATTTAACTAAATAAATAAAACAAAAAATATGGTTTTAAAATTAAAATATAGTGGAGGGTTTATGGCAAATGACATATTGGAACGCCTATGAAAAAGTTGAATGTGATTGGGTAAGAAAGACGACTTAGTTGCATCCACTGCCATTGGCTTATGTCATTTTGCATATTATTGCACAACATTCCAAGAATTATCTTCCTTAAATTCGGCACCCCATGAAAGAAAAGTAGTAAAATTGAAGATAAGTTATTAGAGAACATCGCAACTAGTCCATTCATATTTCTTCTTGAGGTTCCTTAGTCTTAGTTCACTTTATCTGACTTCTGACATCACTCTGCACTTTTCAGATCACAACTCTTATATAATCTATATATTAGATATATTGATGTTAGTCTGTCACTCTTAAAAGCCAATCCCAAAACCCAAAGCAAATGATATAAAACGTGATCCTCAAAATATACTGATAATTCTCCTAAACTGTCAGGTTACAGAGTACTGAATCAAATAGCTACAAAAAAAAAAGTCAGCCCAAAATTAGCATGAATATGGAACCAGGAATGTTGTAGAAATTACGTTCTAGAAAATGGAAGTCACGACTATTGACAAAATCATATTAATCTGACATTGAGTGGGAAAACATTCAATCGTAGAGTACAAAAATAAATCATAGTTGCACACCAACACACACTTCATCAAAAACTATAAACACAACATAAAATAAACGGACTACAAATTAAGGAACAACACGAACTGTGGAAGCATTCGGATATATTTCAAGTGGCTATTGGTTTTTTATGAGACTGCATTGCAAAACATGTACACTTAGCTTTCATGGCTTCTACTTCACTTCCATATTCTCTGAATCTATATACTTCCTGCTGTTTAAACGTTGGAGGAATCTTCCCTTCGCTGTAACATTGGTTACAAAGGCTAAAGCCTGTTTTCACTTCCTTAAATCGAGACCCGATAATCGGATACCGACAAACTGAGCATGTCTGGTTCCCATGTCGATTCCTATCTTTACTTTCGAGTCTTACAACAGTCGACATGATGCCAAATCCCCACTCTGAATCATTGTACATCTCAAGAAACTGGTTGAATGTTACCGTTGAAGTATCACTGGTTTCTCCATGAACTTCCAACATTTCGCTCATTCCTTGTGATGGTATGTAGATAGCTCTCAAGAGTTTGATGTATTTGACGGCTTCCACTTTTGTAATCTGAGAACTTCCTTCGTTTACAGGTCTCCAAAGAAGTGCATCGAATGCAACTCTTTTCCTTTTGTCTGGGTGGCCACCGCATAGAGGAGCAATCACTGCAAAGAACATACCTAAATCGACTCTGCCTGACCCTGAATCATCAAGAACCGAGAGGATTCTCTCATTTATGCCTTTGATCACTCCTTGGAAGGTTTCAGGTTTCAGGACGTTAAGTAGACGCCTGAGAGTCTCTTCTAAGTTTGGTTTCCTTATAGACTTTGTGGGCCCTCCATTGCCAGAATATGATACAGGAACATCATTGTCTCTCATCTCTCTTCTTAATGATTCAACATCGCATTTTCCTAGCCTTGTAACTCTCTGAAAGGTTCTTATTTGAAGAGCTATGGCTAAATCTGGCCTTAATGTAGTTTTCTCACCTACCGTCTTGAATTTGGAAGGTTCCACGACAATGAACGGACCTTCTTCGTTCGAGCTGTTTCCGCTATTTTTGACCTCTTTCTTCTGCAACTCTTTCAGATGAGATACAGCATCGTGCAACTCAACTCGGTTAGTCATTTTCAGAGCCTCCTTCAAGGCCCTTTTAGCTTCTTCGGTCTCTCCAGCTCCCAACAATGACACAGCCTTGTTGAGCTGAGCCCGCCAATGGTTAGGCCATATAGCTAAAACTCTGGCGTACATCTCTGAAGCTCTTTGAAACCTACCTAAATCCATGTAAAGCCCACCGAGGTTATAAAGGGCATCAACATGACCAGGTTTCAAGTCTATAGCTTTCTGGAAAACCTCAATAGCCCTCTCATCCTCACCCATAGCATGAAGCGAAGAGGCCAAATCACAATGCGCATCAGCATAATCCGGTCTCAAAAATATAGCTTCCTCTAACGCCTTCACAGCAGCTCTATACTCTCCTACACCGAACAAAGCACTACCTAGAAGCTTTAAGGCTCTATAATGCGTCGGACAAAGAATAGCAGCCTCTCTGTAATACTCACAAGCACTCAAAACCATACCTTCGCCTTCAAGGGAGATACCAAGATTAACATAAATCTGAGGAAGCAAGTAAGCCCATTGATTTCCACCAGACTCCGCAGCTTCTAAGGCCAACAAAAACTCCTCATTCGACTCTTTACACTTTCCCAATACATAAAGACAATTCCCAGCTCTGAAATGAGGTCTCACATCCGTCGGTTGCAACTCGCAAGCTCTCTTGAAACTAACAAGAGCTTCCCTAAACAGCTGGTACTCATACAAAACCTTACCGATTGCCATATGTCCATCAAAAGCTTCTTCTCTCGACCTAGCACCATCTGCTCTGCTTCTCAAAACTCCTAATTCCTTCACAAACACCGTGTAATCGTGACTCGATTCCTCCCAATGAATCCTCTTATCAGAAATCTCCGAAGGCGGACCCAATTCTCTCGACCATCCTGCATCAGATAATGTATCCACGTTGTTACTATTAATATCCGCTTTCAATTTCCCAGCTTTCTCCTGCTTCGATTTCAATCTCTTCACCACAACCTCCAAATCATCAACGAGCTTCCAAGTATCGTCAAAAATGATTCCATGGTTCGGAGAAAACGCCCAAGCCGCCGTTCTCTGCTGCTTCTGCGCCTCTATAGCTCTCTCGTCGGTAATTGAAGACGACGAAGCTTCAGAGCCCTTTGTCTCATCGGCATTAAATTCAAGCCCTAACGCATCAAAATCTCGATCGACATCTCCGGCACCGTCGTCGTAAGTTCGGAGAAGACCGTCAAAAGTCAAACCTTTATCTCCGTCGATGAATTCAGCGTATGTTCGAAACACTTCGTCCAGAATCGCGGTAAGTTGTTCGTCACTAAATTTAACCCTAGGGTTTACAGCCACGACGAGAGACGACATCTCTTCTCGGTTTAACCCACCGTCACGATTCCCGTCAAATAGCTGGAAAATTCTCTTAACTTTCTCCGATCTGCTTCCTCTGGTCGCCATTTTTTCACCGGGAAAAAAAAAACCCAACCTTTCTTTGTCTTTTTCCCTCCTCTCCACAAAATCAGGGCTTAAAAATGGATAAAAGGAACAAACCAGTAAATTTGATTCGAAAAAGCAAAAGTGAAAATCTCAAAACAGGAAAATTCGTACAATTTCGAACTTTAATTAAGGATCAATCTGAGGACATTGTTAAGAGGATTGTAATTGTATCTTCCTAATCCTGATCTGTGTTCTAAGAAGTTGCTAAATTTAAGCAAGAAAATAAAAATGAAGAAGAAATCAAAATGGTCCAAGAGTCCAAGCTGTCTATTTGTTGTCTCTGTATGTCTGAAACTCAGATAGTGGACAGGAGATAACGGTGTTGTTGTTGAACTCTTACCCTTTTTTTATTCTTACACAAATATTTGTCTCCTAATTTTTATTTGAGAAAATTAAGTACAACTATATATCAATAGTCAAATGCCTTTAATATTTTAGTTTTTCCCATTTTATATTGATGAAGTCAATTATCCACTTGCATTTGATAGTCTATTTGGATAATGAGAGCGACAAGATCAAAGCCATGCATCATAGGCTCAAAAATGTGAAACAATAAACATACGTTTGTTAGTTTAATCAAACCACACTGATTCTGATGTGGTAATCAAGCTAAATTATATTTTAGGAAATTTGATTGACTTGCATTTTTTTTGTTATCCTAATTTATTGAGACCAACTGGAATACTAAACCGGGAAAAAGTTTTGAACATTACTTTGGATCGTGTTGACCATAATATCTTTATAGGAGCTAACCATATTTGTCTATTTTATCTACCAGAGCATTATGCTCAACAAAAAATGTTATCAGGCTTAAATATAGATGCATATATTCTGGTATTGTTAACCAAAGTCCAACCAAAACGGTTTGGATCGTGTTCTAAGAGGAGAGGACACAATGAAAACCTGAGAAGAAACTTATATCTGGCTAGGGGTCTACTAGTTTGAAGATGATTTTACAGCGTCGTTTTGGTGATTCTTGCCAAGCAGTTATCTTTGGGTCGGGTGTGAGGCAAGAACATCACTGAACAACCGGGGTTGCTCCTTTCCACCCTGCGAATTCATCATTAGAAGCAAAACATTATGATTCTGTGGATACATGCTGAGTGAGAACTAGAACGCTGAGATATACAGAGAAAGAGAGTTACTTATATTTGAGGAGAAAATGATGAAGAAAAATGGAAATCTCCAGCTTGGCAAGATCGTTTCCTGGGCAAAGATGGCTACCTAATCCAAAAGGAAGGAATGTGCCTGCTTTTGGTGTGTATTCCTGTTAGATAAACCAGAAAGTGTTCAGTTACTATTGACCTGTAAGAGATTGCAGCACCAAATAAATTACCTAAATAGTTCTTATTGTAGAGTGTTATATCTCTACATACCTCCCATCTAGAAGGATCAAATTTCTTTGGATCCGGGTAGACCTTAGGGTCCAAATGGACGTCTCTAAACCAAGTCAGAACCTTCCAGCCTTTTGGTATGATATAGCCTGAATAACAAACATGCTCATCTTGTAAAGGTTTTAAGATGATTAACGGTTTTCAATGTAGGTAATGAGTATACTGACCGTTCATTTGGACATCGCATTTTGCTTCTCGGAAAGCTGTAAGAGAGAATGTGATTACTGGAAGTGTCTCATCAACAACCTGGTGAAAACCTCTTTCTATCAGTAAAAGACTCTCTACCATCTCAAACTATGTGATAAAGTCAAAGACTGTTTTGCAATGAGGCAGAAACTTGACCTGAGAAAGATACTCCATTTCACGTGTCTCTTTGAGAGTCAACTTATGGCCAGGCGCTCTCTTTTTCAGGATCCTCTCTTGTTCTTCCTACAGTATAACAAATATCACAACTCAAGTTTGTAAATAAAAATGGAAAAGCAGAACAGACACATATCTCCTCATTTACCTTTGCCTTTTGTAGAATCTCAGGATGTTCCTGCAGGAAAATGGTAGCCCACATAATGGTATGTCCAGAAGATTCATGACCCGCATTAAGATACATCAACAAAACGTCAATGATTTCCTCGTCATCTAAAATTCTTCCATTGTCATCTTTAACATCTATCAAATGATCCAGCATATCTTTTCTGTTGGATGAAATACTCTGCTTCCTTTGATTTCTTCGATTGGTCACAATGGACTGAAAGGCGGCAACAAGTTTTTTCCTTGCCTGCATAAGTGGAAAATGCTGTATTCTAGTGATATGCATATGCGTAATAAATGTAAAAGAAAAAAGGTTGGTTACCTTTAAAGCTCTATGATAAGCAAACCCAGGAAAATTAATAGCCATTGCTCGAACTCCATAGTTAAGGTTGGTATATTCCCGTTCCAACGCATCCATTACATGCTCACTCTCAGAGCTGAGAAATATGTACATAATGATCTTGAACGTTAGCTTACGCACATGAGTTAAGAACTCAATTTCTCCCATTTTGGACCATTTTTCTAGATCAGTAATAACAGTTGCTTCAATGTACTGTAAGTAGATAGAGAGAGCTTCATGGCCATTGACAGGAGCAGCAGTCAAACGTCTGAGCCGCTTGTGTTCCTCAAAGGAGATACCAATAAAGGACTTCCTGCCAATGAGCTTCATGGTAGATTTTGGCCAACCTGGCTGGAAGGCATCATCATCTGTTAGAACTCGCCTACAAGTCTCTGGTGTTGTTACTATTACACTTGGGTTCCCAAACATGTGGGCTTTATACACACCGCTACAACCATATCTGCATCATTGAGTTACAGAGAGCAAGTCTAAGTTGTCAATTCAGTGATATGGAGAAGAAAGAGAGAAACAAAATCTTCATCAGTAACCTAACCAAATCTTTTTCTCCAATTAAAGCAAAAAAGAGTATTGGAAAGATTCTATTGACTGTTACTTTTGCAGAAAGTGAGCACCTTGTGATGTAGGTTCGGATGAAGGAATCAGGATCAGATGTTTTAAAAGCTCTGAGAAAGGGCCACATGTTGCCGATGAATGGCCATCCCAAGTCTCCTGGTGGCAGATGGTGTTTTTCCTCCCCAAGTTTGGACTCATATATCCAAACATTCACTCTCTTCAACAACCATTTCAAAACAAATAATCCCAATACTATCAAAGGGAACCACATCAAAATCAAACCTGTTTTCATCATAGCTTCACTAATTAACTCCGCTATTACAAATTCAATCTTTCTCACCTCACTCTTTGCCTCCTCTAGATGTTATATCATGCCCTGCAGATACATAAACATATAAACTTATGGAATGAGCAAGCAAATCACTACAAAATAACTTTGTGGAGGCCTAAAATTGGTGAAAAATATCTATAAAAGGGATGTTATCTTTCTGTAAGTATAGGGACAAAGACTTTAATTAGACGAGTGGAACAGTGTTGTTGAGTCTATCAAGGAATGATACTTATCTATACTCTAAACTAAAGAAACGACCACTTGTTTTTATCTATTTGTTGGATAGCTGTTCACCTCTAGTGGAAAATGACCATACTTTCATTTCCATTTTAGGTCTCTATACTTGTTCTTTAAGCCTTTTCTTGATTGAGAAAATAAGCTATTTACCAAAACCAAACTGATTTGTGCATATATTGATCACAAAAATTACATAGGAACTTCGAAATTGAATCACATACCCCCGAAAATCGTAGTTTTTCACAACTACTGTACCATTGGATCAAACTCAAACCAAACTTTGCAAAGAAAACTATATGTGATGAATTAAAACTGAGGAAAAAGGGAGACTCAAAAATAAATGAGAGTCAATGGGTATAAGTGGTGGTGAAGAAACCAAAGAGCTCACATTCCCAGTACATAATAAGAAAAAATAAAATAAAAATTAACACAACAAGTGGGGGCCTAAGAGCAACATTATTGAGGGTCTTTTGATTAGGGTCTCTTAACATTATTTAATTAATATATTAGAGAAAATGTGAGGTAATAGATATTTATGTATTTTGAGTTTTTAAGTATGATTATTGGTAGTCTTTTAGGTGGGTTTTCTAAAAATACTAAAAAAAAAATTTTAGATAACTTTTGCTTCAAGTCTAGCTATATCTGATTGTTGTCTATACACAGTAAGAGTAGCACATAAACAAACCTTTCCATAAATCAATGTAGAAAATCTCAAACATCAAATTGATTAAAGCAAGATAAACCTCACTGACACCAGCAGTATCATCGACATGAAACTCCAATATGACATCATTTTTCCCTTGGAGCTGAGTCTGTGAAACATCAGCTAAGGATACTTCAAAAGCTTGCTTCGCACCAACTAAAAAGGTTAGTGTGTTTCTCATGATATCCATTGTAACTCCAGTTTTCTTCCAAGACCCAGACTCTGTTTTCCTGTTCTGTCTATCTCCTCTGTTATACTTGTTCTCTTTCCGACAGTAGAAATACCAAGTTTGGGCTGTCAAAAACATAACAAACAATTTAGAAAAAGAAAATGATTACTCGAGATTTTTGAGTAAAAAATGGACTGGGATCCCTATAAACAGAGCTGCCATAAGTCCCAGGCAAGTACCTATCTGTATGAAGCTTCCATATGTTCCCCTAACAAAAGCTGGTGAAACCTACTCAAAATATTTGAAATTCGCAAAGATGTCAAGCAGAGCGGCTGCAAACTCAATGTAGAATACGATCCATAATCAGACTGCATTGACATACCTCTGTCACGTAGAGTGAAACCACCAGTGGCCCTATAGACCCATGCCAGTACCAACCAAGAATCTTCCCAAAAGCATAAGAGCTAAGATGTTGCTAACTCCACTGGGAGGAACAAATTTTTTAGCATCAGCAACAAATCAAACTAACGGAAACAATGTGTCTTGATAAAAGATTATTCATTTTGATAACAGCTCCATCAAGTGCACATGCCAGAAAGAATATATAAATACTAGGTGGGATCAGAATAATTGGGTGAGGCTTGAGAGATGGTAAGGTTGTTGGTTTAGGGCCTAAACGGACTTGGGAGAGTTAAGGGATCTCTGCCACAATCCCTAGATTACTGGTAGATAGATTTGGTTTGCAATTTTTATCTTTCATTCAACACTGTACTATTTTCTTATATAGAGATAAAGGAGAGAACTGAAATCTAGACCCATAAAAAGGATAATGCTGCTGGTAAATTTTGGTTTGATGATAAAAAGAGATCCTTCTATTAATCTCCTCTTGCAGGTATCAGTGCTATATCTAGTGAAGAAATTTTCAACACTACTAAGCGTAATAACATTGCCTTGTTGAGACAGTTGCTTTTGCATGTCAAAATTTCCAAGTCTAGCCTAAGGAAACATTAGCCAAACATCTTAAGAGTCTAGGAGATTAGCCTCAAAAGAATGTATTACAGGCATAGCAGAGCTCATAGTGAATTCTGAAGTTACCTTACAAAAGCACCCAAAATCATAGGCAAAGCACAAAGCTGAAAGGCTCTACGACGACCAAGTCCATCCGCAATATTTCCGCTAAATAAAGATGCGATAAAGGCACCACCAAGACATACATTAACCACCAAACCTTCACATAGAAGCAAATAGAGATTAGAAAAGTAGCATTGTGGTGATCACTCCCATGAAAACAAAAAGGCCAAGTAATGAATACCTTCTGCTAATGTATTACCACTAAAGCCAAGATCAGAAGAAATTCTTTAAAGTGGTTCATTCACAACTCTGTAGCAGACAAAAAAGACTCAAGTAACAATGATAACATTGAAGTTGAAGACGAAGAATCAAAATCAACCATAAGTGGTAACCGAACAGGAAAGACGAAAGCGTAGCCACAATGACGTGTGGGAAAGAACACTTCAATGAAGGATTTGTGATTTCCATTTCATTGTTCACATCAAAGTTATACACAGAAGCAAAACGAGATTGATCTCCATGCCTAACACTTAAAAACCAATTCAAAATCCCATCTGGAATTCAATCAATTTAGCCAATCAAGCTCTGTGCTAGCGAAGAACAACATCAAAACTTAAGACCAAAACAAACCTCGCTACAATTTGAATCGAATTCCTCAAATCTTCGTCGCCGAT